>CANUEX010070226.1:0-58023 GCA_948099535.1 Jatropha multifida
ATTTGTATGAGAAAATATTTTTATTATATGGATATGGGCCCGAGCTGCGAATAGTATGTATTACTAATGCTGGGTCAGAATTATTAACTCTGATTGTCTTATGAAAAATGTCATAATATAGGCTTACTATTCCGATAGTCAAATGATAATAGGGATGAATTGTGATAGTTTAGGCTTACTACGGGCCTCGGGTGCCTTAAGTTTACCTAGGTCCTAGTGCCGGTCCGACCCACGGTTTTGGGTCGTGACAGGTAGAGTTGTAACGCTTCAAAATTTTGGACCTCAAAATGGTATTATTTCGTTCGAATCAAGAATGATATCGGTCGAAAGAGAAATAATATTTTATTTAGACCCGATAATGATAATGAACATAATTAATATTTGTGGAGTTCATTAGATTTTATGTGATTGGTCTTAATTAATTAAATTTAAGATATAAATTTTTCATGACAAAGTAATAAATTATTGGTGAATAGTAGTTTATCGGTCTATGAATAATACCACCAGTTCGGGACTTCATAATATTTTGGTTCGGAAAAATTACTATGGATGTTTAATATTCTATTTAACATAGTTGAAGTATGTTTATTTGATTTAAGTGGGTAGAAAATATTTCATGAATATTTTTGGAGAATTTGAGTATTTGATGAATAGTATTTTCTAGTGTAGTATATTAATAAATAATTGAGAAATTATTTTGATGGAGTTAATTTAATAAATTGGTGCAGTTAAATAGTATTTGGAAGAGAATTATTTGATGAATATTTAGAACCCTTGGATGAGAATACTAGAGACCAAATTCTAGCCATCCATTTGACATAAAATGAAGTAGCCAAGTTTGACTTTGCTACTTAAAACAGCGCTTATCCAACACTATTCCTTCTTCTTCCTTCTCCCATCTCCAACGCCACACTCTCCCTCATTCTCCTCCATGTTCTTTCATTTTCTCTACTACTAAACTACCCAAAATTAAGTGAATTAAACCAAATTCTAGTAATAAGACTTAAAGAATTAAGCATCAAAGAGTGGTATTTGGTGATAAAACTCAAGAATTTGGAGGTTACTACAAGTTCAAGTAAGTTGTGGTTTTTGACTCTAATGATTTAATTAAGTAATTCATAGCTTAGATATGTTAGATTAGGCACTACACCATGCTCCATCTTCTCCTTTTGTCATTTCTTGATTTTAATGATTATTTTTCCTACTTTGAAGAGGTTGGAGAACCATCCTCTAAAGGAAAGGAAAGGAAAAGGCTAAAGAATAAAGCTTTCTAAGCTTATTCAAGCTTGTTTTCAAGGTTAGTGTAATAGTAATTCACTTCCTCTTTCATTTTCTTCAAGTTTCAAATTTTTAGGTTTTGAATGATTTTTGAGTTCTTTGTGATTTTGTTGGGGAATTGCTTAATTGATTGTTTTTACATTATTTTCTATGTTTCTTAAGCATGATGAGATGCTTGAATGGGGAGAGAATCCTCTCCTTCCCCTTCATCTATGAATGGCCGAACCTTGATGGGTGAAGGGCCTTGAGCCTACTTTGATTTTTATGCTTGAATTGAACTTTAATGAGTTTATTGATAAGTACATTAATGATGATTAAAACCTCTTTCTTGTATTTCAATGTTTAAGAACTTTTCCAAAACTTAAAGAAAGCTTGAAATGTGTAAATATGAGTTTTAAGTCTAAATGTGTTTAAGCAAAGGTTTTAATATTTTAACTAAGCCCTTTTAGCTTGAAATGTGGTGTTTGATGGAAGGGAAACTCCTTCCCTTTTGATGACCTAGAGTGGCCGAACCATGTTAGGTTAAAGGCCTTGTGTTTTCCTTTGATTTCTTGCTTGATTTTGATTTTTAAGTGTTATATGAAAAGTCAATTTAAGGTAGTTTAAATCTTTTCTTATACTTTTAATGGTTATGGATTTTACAAGACTTAAAGAAAGTATGATTTGAGTAAAAATGAGTTTCATGTTGAAGGATTTTGGGTTAAGATTTTTAATGGCTTTTATAAGTATTTACAACTTCCTTTTAGGGGTTATTTGAAAGAGGGGAACTCCCCCTCCTTTGTATTCATATAGAGGCCGAACCACCTTAGGTGGTAAGGCTTGATTTTCATTTCCTTTTAAGCTTAGTTTTAGTCTTTTTATGTTATTAAGTATATATACATTTTGAGTGTGTAAGTTTTGAATTCCATAGATATGAAAAATGAGAACTTTTGGCAAGTTGTAAGTCAAGAAAAGGCTTGGCTTATGTTTCTTTTTCTTTCTTTAAGTTGGTTTTATGTATTTAATGATATATTGAGTATGAATATTTGATATGTATAAGTATGAAAATTGGATAATATTTTGAAGTAAAAAAAATTCTTAGGCTTTGAAATGTTTTGCTAAATGTTGATTTTTAAGTATTTTAAGCTATATGTATAAGGGTATTATGAAAGCATGGTTTTTGTTTGGAACATGAGTGGGTTTTGTTGAAATTCACAAGTTGTAAGTTAAAGAATTTTGAAATAATAAGTACTGAGTTAAGAGATATTTTGCTAAGGAATTATGTATAAGAAATAAGACTATTTGTAAAGGAAATGATTTGTTTTGGCTCAAGTATATATGGTTGAAATATACTAAGATGAAGTTTATTTCGGCTATTGAGCATGCTCGGCTTTGATGCCATTCTATTATATGGAAGCTATGATCATATGCTAGGCTCTGGATGTCATTCTGAGTAAGCGGATGCGCTTACATTCTGGTGGTGCTTTCATAGGCCACATTCTGTTCAGATATCTACGTAACTAAATCTGGTTATATTTCATCCAGAATACATATAAGCCCTTAATTAAGAATAAGTTTTGTTCTGTTATAAAAGAAAATGGAAACATTTTTATATTTATAGAATTTTTATATTTGTCAAACTATGAAATTATTCTTAAGAAGGAATTTATTTATGATTTTTGGAATATTTATTTTGTTTTGTACATCTTCGGTATTTTTATATCTAATTTAAGTATTTTAAATTATATTTTAAGTTTGTTGCTTAGGTGACCTTCATTATTTGTAAATAAATGATTTAGCACCATTGAGTGATATACTCAACGCATTGATTTCTGTCACGTGTAGGTTTGAGTGGTGGATGTATTTGGAGACTAAAGGCAAAACATCAGAGGAGGAACTCTATTTTGGATAAGACATGTATAAGATATATTATGGCATGTATTAAAATATTGTAAGAGATTGAGTTGTATACATTAAGTTGTAAATTAATGAAGTTTGTAATTAATTAAGAAATATTATTTTTATATGAATTCAAAGAGTATGATTGTTAGTAATTGATTTTGAGAATGGATGGTATCATAATGTGATAGTACCTAAGATTTCTTATGTGGATATTTAGAAGTGTTGCGTAACTATTGTATTGACTTGGAGTTTAAACACACCACACACAGTCAAAGCACTCTAAAGAGCCAACCAGACATCACTTAAGCGCTAAACAGAGATGTAAAAATTGATAAATTGATAATCAAATAAATTAATCAAACAAATAGTCATAATAGGACTAAGTTAAATTGCACAAAAAGGAACCACAGTGGGGTTCCACCCGGTTTTCCTAGTTTTTTTTTCATGATGAACCGACCAATGAACCCGTCTAGTCAAACTCTGTCCTTCGGATCTTTTCCATGGTGCCCAGAAGGGGCCTCACAGGCTGGCGACTCCATTGGGGACCTTTAAACATTTTTTTCACATTAAAAAATGTAGTAAGAGGATTACCAAGTAGGCTTTGGATCTCCAATTTGGGTCTAATTAAAAGTTGCCTTGCATACATTCAGATGCATCGTTTTAGGATCCTTTCTCATAAATAGAATTAAGCAAACCGAGTTGCTATCATCACTTTTGGGCAATCTTCCTTTGAGCTGTTCTGGGTCGAGAAAGCTACTCACTCATTCAGTGCACCTCCGTTCCTTATAGTAGGGTAAAGGGTTTGGTGTACCTATCATTGCATTTGATATGACATGGTCAAATGACAAGGTATATACCAACTCTAGTGGATGGGACCCTTAAACAAATCCACCAAAAGCATGTACTGACCTAGATCCAATCCTTAGGATTATGTGCAATCTACATCATGAAACCATTTTGGCATAACACTCATGTACCCACACATTACATATTATGGACCAAGACCTAAACACCAACCAGTGGAAACCCAAAATGCCAATCTTTGGTAAACCTAAATAGTAATCCAGTGGTAACCCATACACCATCTAGTGGTCAACCTAAACACTAATCTAGTGGTCAACCTAAACACCAATCCAGTGGTCAACCTAAACACCAACCATTGGTAACCCATACACCATCCAATGTTAACCTAAACACCAATTATGCACCAATCTAGTGGTAACCCTAAATACTAATCCAGTGGTCAACTTAAACACCATTCCAGTGGTAACCCATTCACCATCCCACGGTCCCAAACACTAAACTTGTGGTAACTCATGCACCAACTAGTAGTCAACCTAAATACCAATCCAGTGGTCAACCTAAACACCAACCAGTGGTAACCCATGCACCATCTAGTGGTTAAACACTACTCTAGTAGTAACCAATGCACCAACCAGTGGTCAACCTATATACCAATCCCAGATCAAAAGCCTCAAACCCAACCTGAGCACCTCAACTTACCAAAGCCTTAAATCAGACCTAAGCACTTTCATTTCCCCAAACTGGAGACAATGCCCAAGTCATGCTGTTATAGATGTGTTTGTAAGCAAGTCCTACAAGTGACGTGGGCCACAAAAGTAATTGGCAGAATTAAATCTGCGCAGGTTTGGGATGCAGCAGCTCAGTTTAGTGGTTCCAATTTAAATATTATTATTACTTCCTAATTAGTTATTTTAATTACGATAAGAGATGTTCAAGTAGTTGTCTTTTAGTAGTTTCCTACTCTATTTAGGAAACTTACTTCTACTATAATAAATAAGCAGATTATTTTCTAACTAATTGAGATCTAGAGTCTATCTCTCCTAAATAGTCTAAGGTTAGAGCTCCCTCCCACGAGCTCATGTTCTTTTCTTTTTTCTCTTCAGCAACCATAGGTCGAGGAAAGAACAAATTAAAATAAAAGCTTTAGCTCATGAATCTAATTTCACTCTTAATAGACTTGTGACGAGATCTTGGGCACGTGAGCACATGGTATCAGAGCTAATCGTCATGGGAGATTCAATCAGTGAGATCAAGCACAGAATGAAGCTCGAATGCTTCAAGTTGAATTTCAACTTGAAACCCAACTGCAGAATCTAACTCGGCAAGTGTAGGAACTTCTCAACGGATTAACTAAAAATTGAAATAAGGGAATCAAGGAGACAAGCAGCAATTCAACTCTACAAAACAAGAATGGTGGAGTTGAGGAAAGAATGGAGACATGGGCTGCCACAACAATAATTCTTCGATACACTAAATTGGATTTCCCTACATATGATGGGACGGATGACCCATTAAGTTGGCTTCATAGGTGTGTGCAATTTTTTCTTAATTGAAGAACATAAGAGGGTGATAAGGTGGGTGTGGCTACATTTCATATGGTTGGAGAAGCACAACTCTAGTACTATAGACTAGAGCAAGAAGAACCATGAGTTTCATAGGAAGTTTTTAAAAATTATTGTAATCTTCATTTTGGCCCACCCCTAAAGTGTAATCCTTTAGGCGAATTGGTCAATTTAAAACAAATAAGTTTTGTTGAGGAATACCAAAGGCAGTTTCAAGGGTTATTAACAAGGGCTACAACACTGTGGAATGACCAGCAGGTCGATCTTTTTACTGCTGGGTTATCGAAAACCATAAGGTTTGATGTTGAGATGCATAATCCACCTAATTTGGTTACTGCAATGAATTGGGCAAGGGCTTTTGAAAGGAAACAACAGTTGGGAAAAACAAACAATAGTAAAAAGGGGACTTACTCAAGTTCATGGTTGAACTCGAGGTCATCTGCGGGGGATAGCTTTGCACCTATACGTAAGACAGCTAATAATCAAGTTAGTATCACTCCAACTTCTAGTGTTGGCAGTGTTAAATCACCCTTCATCAAGAGATTAAGCCAAGCTGAAATGGTAGATTGAAGGGCTAAAGGGCTGTGTTAGAATTGCAATGAACCCTACTCTATAGGGCATCAATGTAAGAAGTTGTTCTGGCTGGAATTGGATGAGTCGGAAGCATAGGTAATAGCACATGATGATCCTGTACCAAACGAGCCTGTAATTTCATTGCATGCCATTATAGGATTACCAGATTCTCATGGAGATTCTCATACAATGCAATTGGTAGCAATAATGAAAGGGTGTGCCATAATAGTATTGGTAGACTCGGGAAGCACGCATAATTTTGTAAGTCAGCTAGCATCCCAAAGACTGAAACTACAATTGATATCTTGCATCGGTTTGCAAGTGACAGTTGTGAATGGAGAAAAAATTCCTTGTGTAGGGCTTTCTACAAAAATACTTCAGGTGGAAAATGTGTCATTTTCTATAGAGTTTTATATTCTACCATTGGATGGATTTGATGTGGTGGTAGGAGTGAAATGGCTCAAGATGTTGGGACTTATTTAGTGGAACATTGAGACTCTCACTATGTGCTTTGTAATGGAGTAGAAAAAAATCACTCTACATGGTCGATAGAGTCGAGCTGAATCCCGTATCAATACCATTCAAGAAACAATGGATAACAAGGAATTACTTTCTAAACCACTTGATGAATTTTAAGATTTATTCATGGAACCCACAGGCCTACCTCCCATACGGAACTGTGACCATAAATCTTATTGCCAGGCATAGCTCCAGTGGTGGTTCGCCTGTATAGATATCCATATCTATAAAAAGAGGAGATTGAAAGACAGTGCTTAGTGATGACGCAACAAGGGATCATTGGACCAAGTCATTCTCCTTTTTCATCACTTGTTTTGCTTGTTAAGAAGCACAATGGATCATGGAGGTTTTGTGTTGATTATCAGGAACTAAATGCTAAAACAGTTAAAGATAAATCCCTGATTCTTGTAGTAGATGAATTACTGGATGAATTACATGGAACCACATATTTCACCGAACTGGATTTGAAGTCGGGCTATCATCAAGTTAGCATGGAAGCAATGGATATTGAGAAAATTGCCTTCCGCACTCACCATGGGCACTTTGAGTTCCTGGTTATGCCCTTTGGCCTTACAAATGCTCCATCAACTTTCTAAGCTTTGATGAATGAAGTTTTTTTTTCCTACCTTCATAAATTTATTTTAGTATTTTTTTATGATATTTTGATCTATAGCAGGTCGAGGGAGGCACATGTTTCTCACATCAAATTGGTGTTCTCCTTGTTACGATCTCATAATCTTTTTCTAAAAAAGTCTAAGTGTTCATTCGGTGCGAGACAAGTTTCTTATCTTGGGCATATCATCACGGGCTGTGGAGTTTCAGTTGGTACCAATAGGATTGTAGCAATAATAGATTGGCCACTTCCTAATTTAGTTAAAACACTACGAGGCTTCCTCGGTCTAGCTAGCTATTACCAAAAGTTCATTAAAGATTATGGTTACATTGCAGCACTGTTAACAAGCATGTTAAAGAAAAATGGACTCCAATGGACTGAGCAAGTCTTAGATGCCTTTTAAAACTTGAAAATAGACCTCGCACAAACTCCAGTCCTGCAATTACTTGGTTTTGAAATCGAATTTATTATGGAATGTGATACTTTCGAAAGTAGAATAAGTGTTGTCCTCTAACAAAAAGAGCACCTGATTGCATTTTTTAGCCAGAAGTTAGCAGATAGACACTTTAAGTTGGCAGCATATGAAAGGGAACTCATTGGCTTGGCTAAAGCAGTTCAACATTGGAGGCCATATTTGTGGGGAAGAGCCTTCCTCATTCAAATTGATCATTACAGTCTCAAATACCTCTTGGAATAGCGGTTAACTACTTCGCCACAACAGTATTGGCTAGTAAGTTGCTTGGTTATGATTTCGGGTAGAACAAAAATCTGGGCACTTGATCAAAGCTCCAGATACCCTTTCTCACAAGGATGAAGAGGTTGGATCCTTGTTTGCCATATCACAGCCTATTATACCATTATTGGATAACATACGGGATGAAATCACAGCTGACGTGTCTCTTTCCAAGTTGCGAAATCAAATTCTGAATGGTGAAATAAATGGTAACTGGTTAATACATAATGGCCTTATTTATTTCCAGAGATAAGTCTAATTGCTGTCCACTTATCCTATTGTTCAATTAATTATTGTTACAATTCACAATAGGACCCATGAAGGAATTCAGAAGACCCTACAAAGGGTTCGTGATGAGTTTTTTGGCTTGGGATGTGAAAAACCATTCAGGAATTTATCGAAACATGTACTGTATGCCAACAACATAAGTTAGATCACCTGTATCCTGCTGGGCTACTTCAACTTTTATCCTTACTAACTCAGATTCAGTCGAATGTCTCCATGGATTTTATCGATGGGTTGCTGAAGGTTAACGGTAAAATTGTTTTGTTTGTTGTAATTGATAGATTTTCGAAATATGCTTCGTGCATCTTTCATATCCTTGTATCGCAGTTTCTATAGCATATGCATTTTTGCTAATATTTCTCGCCTACATGGGTTAGCGAAATCAATTATGAGTGATCAAGATGTGGTGTTTTCTAGTCATTTTTTGAAAGAGTTATTCCACTTGTGTGGTACTAAGTTAGCCTTTTCTTTTGCTTATTGGAGATAAGCCAAAGAGCTAGGTTGATTGGTTACCTTGGGCTGAATTCTGCTATAACACTTTATTTCATTCTACTCTCAAAACTTCCCTATTTTGAGTGGTTTACAGAAGAGATCCTCCTCGCATGCTCTCTTATACTCCTGGTTCCTCTCCTGTCAAAGTTGTCAACAAGGCCTTACATGAACGGGATGTTGCTTTAGTTAACATTTATCTTCATTTGCAACAAGCTCGGACTCACATGAAAACTTATTATGATAAGGGCCTTATTTGCTATAGGTCATCTTGTTTGGGTGCGCTTGTCTCCTTATCGTCACCTCTCCGTAACTAAACAACCTAGTCATAAGCTTGCTCCTCATTGTTATGTGCCTTTTAAAGTCTTACGTTGGATTGGTGAAGTGGCTTATCAATTGGACCTTCCTTCCTCTAGCAAGCTTCACAATGGTTTTCATTTCTCCTTATTGAAGCCTTACTAGGGTCCACCTCAATTTGATCTGCCTCTTTTACCTCCTACTATTGATGGCTGCATTATACCTGAGCTAACCAAGACTCTCCGAGATCTAGTTAGGAGCTGTTGGTTAGTTGGGTTGGTATGTCAGATTTTGATGCTACTTGGGAGCCTATGGATCAGTTTTGCTTGGTTTATCTAGCCTTTACACTTGAGGACAAGCTCTTTCCCTAGGCCGGGGGTAATGTTATGGATGTGTTTGTAGGTAAGTCCTACAAGCGATGTGGGCCACAAGATCAATTGGCAGAATTAAATCTACCCAGGTTTGGGATGCAGCAGCTCAGTTTAGTTCTCGCATTATTTTCTATTTAAATAGTATTATTACTTCCTAATTAGTTATTTTAATTATGATGAGAGATCTTCAAGTAGTTGTCTTTCAGTAGTTTCCTACTCTATATAGGAAACTTACTTCTACTATAATTACTTTATTTTTGCTTGTATTCCTCTATAAATTGGAGGCTTTATGTATTAAATAAACAAGTAGATTATTTTCTAACTAATTAAGATCTAGACTCTCTCTCCTAATAAGTCTAAGATTAGAGCTCCCTCCCACGAGGTCACGTTCTTTTCATTTTTTCTCTTCAACAATCATAGGTTGAGGAAAAACAAATTAAAAACAAAAGCTTTAGATCCTGAATCTGATTTCACGACCTGTGACAAGATCTTAGGCGTGTGAACACAACACATGACCGAAAATCTTGGCTCGTTGATTGCTTCCTCCTATCCAAAGCCTCAAAACCTGACCCGAGCACCACAGATTACCAAAGCCTCAAAACTTGACCTTAGCACCTTCGTTTCCTAAATTAGGGGTAATGCCTGGGTCATGCCATCAAATCTTGGCCCTTGCACCCATCACTAAAAGCCTCAAACTCGACTTGAGCATAATCATTTCCCAAACTGGGGGCAATACTCGAATCAGCCCCTCAAATCTTAGCTTGTTTATTGCTTCCTCCTATACAAAGCCTCAAAACTCGACCAGAGCACCACATATTACCAGAGCCTCAAAACCTGACCTGAGCACCTTCATTTCCTAAACTGGGGGCAATGCCTGAGTCATGCCATCAAATCTTGGCTCGTGCATTACTTCCTTCCATCACCAAAAGCCTCAAACCTGATCTGAGCATGCTCAATTCCCAAACTGGAGGCAATGCCCGAGTCATGCCCTTAAATTTTGGCTCGTGCATTGCATTCTCCTATCCAAAGCCTCAAAACTTGGCCTGAGCACTTTCATTCCTAAACTAAGGGCAATGCCCGAGCCATGCCATCAAATCTTGGGTCGTGCATTGCTTGCCCCCATCACCGAAAGCATCAAACCTAACCTGAGCACCTTAAATTATCTAAAAGCCTCAAACCTGACCTGAACACCTGAGATTATGCAAAATCCTTAGATCAGACCTAAGCACCTCTATTCCCTAAAATAGGGGTAATGCTCGAGTCATGCCCTCAAATCTTGGCCAATGCATTGCTTCCTCATCACCAAAGCCTCAAACCCGATTGAGAAGCTCAGACTATCCCAAAGCCTCAAACATTGACCTAAGTCACCAAAACTTTAATAGTATAAGTTTTTGAGAACCTCGGTCACAAACATGTACTAATCTCACTCTTTTGTTTGCTTCTACTAAAGAACAACAATGACAATGGCTCTACCTTTTGATTTTAGAGCACTAATGGAGGAAATGCTTCCAGAATAGGAAACCACTTCCGTACAATGTTGAGTGAACAAAATAACTCCCTCCAGAATACCATCCCTACTTAGAGTGAGTCTATTTTGGGGGAAGTGAGAACCTTGATAACTGCCAGTGAGAATGGCAATGCTCCTCTAAATCAGGCTGGGGAATCCAATGAATAGCACACTATGCCACCAAATAGGGATCAGACTACCCAAGGGTCAATCCATTAGATAGAGGCTACTTCCAATGCCACTGGTACCCCAAGCCAGAGAGGGGATGATTCTGCCTCTCTAGAGGTTAAGAAAATGATGGAGAAAATGGACTTCTATGAGAAATTCCTTAAACTCATCTCACTCTTTCTAGAAGCCAGTCTACCTACCAAGTTCAAAATGCCTGCCATGGACAAGTTTGATGGCACCACCTACCCCAAAACTCATCTCAAGATGTATGTGGGTGTCCTCACTCCTCTCGGTGTAAATAATGAGCTCCTGGCCCAGTTGTTCTAATAATCTCTCACCGGTGCTGCTCTTCGCTGGTTTGCTGCCTTGGACAATGCTAAGAAGAAGACATGGGATGAGATTTGTAATGTCTTCAACTAGTAGTACCATTGCAATGTGGAAGTTGACATTACTAGTTGGGACTTAGAGACAACCAAGCAGGGGGTCTAGGAGTCCTTCTCTTCATTCCTTGTCAGATGAAGTGGCAAGGGTGCCAAGTGCTTAAGGATCCTTTTGAACAGGAATAGATTGACATCATAATCAAGAACTTGCTTTCCTTTTTCTAGAGTCACCTAAGGACCCAATACCTTTCGGACTTCAGAGCTCTCATTGCTACCACTACCAAAATAGAAAACCTGATCCAGTCAAACCAGATTAAAGAGGATCAAGCTTCTTTCTCTAGATATAAGAAGCCACAACCCAGTTACCATGCAGTTCCTCCCATCCCTTAGAAAGGCGGTGAGGTGGCCAATCTGATTGGCTAAAGACAACTCCCTCCTCCTCCACCAAGACCAGTTGCTCGAACAAATATATGCAAATCCACAAATCCTGGGGTTCCTCTCTCATTCATTTTCGAAAGGTTGTAGATGACTAGTTAATATAGCCCTTGGAACCTAGATCCATACCAAATCCCATTCCAAAACACTACAACCTAAAATCCTTCTACTCTTTCCATCAGGGACCTGGGCACAAAATTAATGGTTGTAAGACCCTAAGACATAAGATCCAAGACCTAGTCGAAAGTGGTCAAATACTTCTCATTCGACCCAGACTAAACATAAACATTAACCCACTCCCTTACCACTAAGACAATAGACACATGATCCACCAAGAGCCAAATTCTGACTTGGCCTCCCTAGTACATGCAATCATAGACAACTCATGCTACGTCATACGCATGAATGAAGTACTTGAGGAGATTAATGCCATCACTCGACGCGAAAGGCAATACCCATCTCCTCCTTCTAAAGCTTTACCCAATCTAGTCGCCTTAGCCAAAGACATGCCCAGTTCTAGTTTTGGACCATAGCCTTAAAATCTAATCTTGGAGCAGTTGAAGAAAACCAAGGCTAACATCTCTATATGGGTGTTGATCCAGTCCTCCTTTGTACTCCGTCAAGCTTTGGTCAAAGCTATGAATCAATTTCAGACAACTGCTGATATTGCTCCAGAAGCTTTGGTGGCATGCATTACAAGGAATCCCCTAGCATTAGCTCCCTACTTTTCAGACCATGAGATCCCTACCGGAAGAGACCACAACCATGCTTTATATATCACAGTCTATGCCAAGGGTAAGATAGTACCTATGGTTTTGGTAGACAATAGGTCAACTCTGAATGTAACACCCACAGCCGAATCCCAGAGGACCCGACGACGAGTGCCACATTCGGTGCCGGAGCACCATCTTATTTTACTTAGTAATCCTAAATCATGTATTAGAAGTAGCTAAGTTTTCATAAAGAGGCAAGTAATTTTTTTTTAATGAAACTTAAGGTAATTCCTATGAAAAATTCACAAGAGTTTCCCTTAAAAATGAAACTTGCCAAACAAATGAAAAGCAAAGCACTTCAAAATTTAATCCTCCAAACCCCAATACTGCAATTCAGCACAATAATTATGCAGCACTTCAAAATATCCACATCAAACCATCTTAGATTCTATCATATTAAAATGCTAACCATTCAAGAATTAACTACTAATAAACATACACTTGAATTCACATGAAATTTATATTTGTTAATTAATCACGTACTTTATTAATTACAAGCTCAATATATAACACTTCCTTCTCTTACAATATCTTCATACATGCCATATATACATCCTATACAAGTCATACCAAAATAAAGTTTCTTCTCCGATGTTATGCCTTCGGTCTTCGTATAGTATCCACTGCTCTTAACCTGCGTGTGATAAAAATCAACACGCTGAGTATAAAACTCAGTGGTGCTAAATAACTTAAAAATACCATAAATGAGGTTGCCTAACCAACAAACTTAAAATATAACTTGAAATACTTAAATCAATTATAAAAATACAGAAGGTGTACAAATCAAATTAAATATTCTGAAAATAAAAAATAAATTCATTCTTAAAAGTAAATTCATAGTTTGACAAATATAAGAAAAATTTTATAAATACTATATATTTCCATTTTCCTTTATAACAGAATAGAATTTATTCTTATTTGAGGGCTCATATGTATACTGAGAGAAATATAATCAGATTCGATTTCGTAAATACAGATTTGGCCTGTGAAAGCGCCACTACCGAAAGTGACCTGTGAAAGCGCCACTAGAGAATTGGCCTGTGAAAGCGCTACCGGATAATAAGTGCGTTCGCTTATTCAGAAAGGCATCCGGAGCCTAACATATGATCATAGCATATAATATAATAGAAAGGCATCAAAGCCGAGCATGCTCATAACCGAAATAAATCTCATTTTACCATATTTTAACAGTGCATACTTGAGCCGAAAACAAAACCATTTCTTTACAAATAATCTTATTTCATATGCAAGATTCCTTAGCAAAACATCTCATAACTTAATACTTATTCTTTCAAAATTACTTAACTTACAACTTGTAAACATTCATCAAAACCTACTTATGTTCCAAACAAAAAATCATACTTTCATAATACACATATATATATAGCTTAAAATACTTAAAGAGAACACCATTTAGAAGACAAAAACATAACTTACCACCCTAGGGTGGTTCGACCTCTTTGGGTCAACAAAGGGGAAGGAGTTTCCCTTTCACCAAATGCCACATTCCAAGCTAAAAATACTTAGTTAAAGCATTAAAACATTTACTTAAACACATTTACACTTAAAAACTCATATTTACACATTTTAAGCTTTCTTTAAGTCTTAAAAAATTCTTAAACATTAAAGTACAAAGTGGAGGCTTAAACCACCTTTAATTTACTTATCAATTAACTCATTAAAGTCCAAATCAAGCATAAACATCAAAGAAAACTCAAGACCTTTTCACTAATCAAGGTTCGGCCTCTCTTACTAATGAAAGGGGAAAATAATTTCTTTTCAAAATCACCACATTTACTTAAAGTGAAACCATTCAAGAACATGTTAAAATCAAAAGAAAACAAAAGTATGAAACAAAAATTCAAGCCCTTCCTCCTAACGAGGTTCGGCCACTCTTAGATTAAGGGGAGAGAGATGTTCCTCTTCCCATTCTAGCATTCTATCATGCTTAGATTTCATGGAAAATCGTAAAAAAGCAACCAAATAACCAAATCCCCAACAAAATCACAAAAACTTCAAAATTCATTCAAAACCTAAAAATTTAAAACTTAAAGAAAATGAAAGGGGAAGGAAGATATTATTGCACTAACCTTTAAAACAAGCTTAATTAAGCTTGGAAAGCTTTATTCCTTAGCTTTCTCTTTCCCCTTAGAGGATGGTTCTCCAACCTCTTCAAAGTAGCAAAAATTATGAATTAATATCAAGAAAATAACAAAGAAAGAGATGGAGCATGATTTAGTGCATCAACTACATGTCTAAGCTATGAATTTTACTTATTACTTCACAAAATCCAAAATCACAACTTACTTATTTTGTAGAGATTCTCCAAATTTCCTTGATTCAATTCACCAAATGTCACTTGTTTAGCTTAGTTCTTAAGGTTTAGTCACTAATTCAAGGTTTAATCAAGTGATTTGGTGTAGTTTTGTGAGTAGAGAAATTGAGAGAAAATGGAGGAGAAGGAAGAAAGAAGTTAACGTTGGAAATGGGAGAGGAAGAAGAAGATGAAATAGTAGATAAGCTTTGTTAATCAAGTCAACAAAACTAGTGTTGCGAATTCACCACTTTTTGACAAGTGTAAGGCTTGGATCAAGTCAAGGTATTCTAATCCAAAGGCTCTAAATATTCACCAAATAATTCTCCTTTAGTTATTGTTTAAGTCCACCAATTTATTAAATCAACTCCATAAAAATAATTCCTAAATTTTTCCTTAATATTCTACACTAGAAAACACTATTCATTAAATACTTAGATTCTCCAAAATATTCACGAGACACTTTCTACCCACCTAAATCATTCAAACATGCTCCAAAAATAGTAAATAAAATATTAGACATGCATAGTAATTTTTTCGGATCGAAATAATACCAAGTCCCAAATTGATGGTACTATTCACAGACCGATAAATCACTATTATCGACACTGAAAATGACACTGAAAAATGGACTATTACACTGAATGTCTGTCCTTTGGAATTGGCCAGCTGCTTAGGCCTAATTACTGATGATTTTATACCTTCTGATAAGATAGTGAGGGCATATGACAAGGTATTAGGTCTGCCCAATCTAAAGCTCACAATCGAACCCACAGTCATGATTATACCCTTCCAAATAGTGGATGTCCCGACTTAGTTCAATCTCCTTCTGGGAAGGCTATGGATCCATAAGGCTAAAGTAGTATGCTTTTCTCTACACCAGAACTTGAAATTCCCTTATGAAAATGTGGTGGTAACAATCAAAGGAGACTTGGTAGGAAAATAAAAAATTCCTTCCTTGGCACCGTTGATGAAAATTCAGCTTGAACCAGTAGTATACCCTTTGTCCGGCTTCTCCTTTGGTTCAGTTTAGTTTACTAAAACAAAATAGAATAAAGAAATCTTTCTAATGGACTTTAACTCCCACAGTAACCTTTTGGTAGCTAATATGTTGAGAGCCATGTGTTATTTTCTAACAATGGTACTAGGCCACAACCAACAATAGGGTACGACCTCCTTTAGTAAGTATCTAGTCGCTAAATCTCCCTTTGGTCTTGGATTCAAATTGACAAATGAAGATCGAGAGGAGGTGGAATATGCCACATAGAAGGAAAAAATAATAGGTGAAACAAGGGACATCCTAATGCGCCCATACTTCAAACCCTTAAATGGTTACTTTTTAGAGACGGGAAATCTGAACCCTATTACTTCTTTCAAGAACCATGGTATTGCCCTTTAATCAGAAGACTAATCCCTGGTTTTGAACTTTTGTTTGATGTCAAGCTCTCAATAGAAGACCATAAGCCCCTTTTCAAGTTTTGGACTATTTGGGAGAACAACATGGAGACATCCCTTTTCGACCTTTGCATGATTACTGACTGAGTGGAAGCAGACTCCACAAATATCATAAGCCCATCCAAACACCTTTGTAAAATTAGTACTTGGAGGAGCACGTAGTCCACCATCCTTCTACCTAAACTTAAGCTTGAGTCACAAACAGAACTTGAGTCAGAGTCCAGTTCAGTGTCTAGTTTAGTGCCTAGTTCACTGTCTTCCGAGTCTTCTTTTTCTTCCCTATCTGAATTAGGAATCTCTTTGTCAAGCTTAATGTAATTGTCGATCATGGTACCTTCATCAATAATAAGAATTTTCAATTTTCTTATTACCCTTTCTCCACCTTGAATGAGCTTGCTGGCAAAATAGAAAATGAAAAGGAAAAAGAAATAAAAATAACAAAAGAACAAATAAACATTGGCATAGAAAATGAACCAAAGCATATGTTTATTGTGCATGAATGTGATTGTAAATAGGAGTTAACAGAGCTCATCAGGTAGTATCCAGATTGTTTTGCATGGATAACTGGTGACATGACCAGTATAGATTCAGACATTACCATTTATAAGATTTCTACTTGTGATCACATCAAGCCAGTAAAATAAAAGCTTCGAAGACAAAAACTAGAGATTTCTCTCAAAATCAAGGAAGAAACAACCAAGTTATTGGAAAACAACTTCATGAAAGCTATTGATTATCCAACATGGTCAGCCAACATGGTGCCTGTTCCCAAAAAATATAGCAGGATAAGAATTTGTGTTGGCTATCGGGATCTGAATAAGGCATGGCCCAAGGATGACTTCCCTCCATGGCATATCGACCTGCTTGTTGATAGAATGGTAGGGTCCAGTGTGATCTTAGTCACAAATCTTTATTAAGGGTATAACCAGATACCAATCAATCAACCAGACAAGCCAAAGACTTTGTTCATCACAAAATGGAGTACCTTTTATTACAAGATGACGTCGTTTGGTTTGAAAATGCTGGAGCCACCTCTTAGAGGATGGTCACCACAATATTCCATGACTTAATGCACAAGAATATAGAAGTATATGTTGATGACATGGTTATCCACACCATGGATGGACCAAGCCACTTAATTGCCCTTGAACAATCCTTTCTAGATTTTGCATGTACAACCTAAAGCTTAATCCCACTAAATGCCTTTTCGGAGCTGGATCTAGCATCTTCCTTAGCTACATGGTCTCTAAAAGAGGGATTTAGATTGATCTTTTTCAAGTCTAAAGCCATCATTAAGATGCAGCCTCCTAAGATAGAAAAAGATATCAAGGGGTTCTTAGGCTACCTTCAGTACATCAATCGATTTGTCTCACAAGTCGAGGACACCTGTGGGCCAATCTTCAAAAGGCTAAGAAAGGATGCCCTAAAAACTTGGGATGATCAATGCCAAAAAGCCTTTAAACAGATCAAAGCATATCTACTCAACCCTCTAGTTCTCCCACCTTCTAGACCTGGGAAGCCACATCCCCTCTACCTATAAGTAACAGATGAAGTCATCGGGACTATGTTAGCATAAGAAGCACTAGACTCTCATAAGGAGAATGCCATTTGCTGCCTAAGTAAGCGTATGTTGGAAACATAATTGAGATACAGTAAACTGAATAGCTTTACCTAGCCTTGGCAAGAGTCTATACCAAGCTCTATCATTATCTTTATTCTTACACCACTAACGTTATTACTGACTAGAGTCCCTTGAAATTCCTTATAGAGAGGCTGGTTCTGGACAGTAAAATGGCTCGATGGGCTACTGAGGACGATGTGGCTTCAACACAATGTCTCATGGCTTTCTTAAGAGTCACTCGAGTAAACTGAATCAAACGGGCCTGGTTCATTTTAATTTAGAAAAATCATTTTATCCAATCCCATTTTTATCCTCAGAAAGGTGTTTCCTTACTTTGGCAAGGTTTTGAAAATGTTGGAGTCGCCACCCTATTTTATTAAACTAGGGAAAAACTTCTCGATTAATTAATTCTTTGGAATTAATTAATCCGGTTTTAATCAGAGTGAGTTCGGGAGTTGGGTAGGGAAATAGGAAGGTGTTAGGTAGCAATTTCGCTAGTTTAAATCGGCCTCCTAGTTGTTAGAATATTCATTGTATATTAATTACGATATTAAATTAAATTGAGATGTAAAATATTCTTTTATGCAATTTTGAAAACAATGTCATTCAAGCATATCATCATCTAAACATTCATCCATT
The DNA here is from genome assembly GCA_948099535.1 of Jatropha multifida. Lineage (NCBI taxonomy): Eukaryota > Viridiplantae > Streptophyta > Magnoliopsida > Malpighiales > Euphorbiaceae > Jatropha > Jatropha multifida. The sequence continues at coordinate 18,698 of CANUEX010070226.1, forward strand.
ACGAAAATTAAACAAACATAAAGAAAGGGGGAGGGGAAAAGAATTACAACCCTTATGAAATACATTCTTCCCATTTATCCCATTACACATTCTCATTTCCCATTTAATTAACACAAATCAACATTAATAGAATTATTAGAAACTTCTTGAATAAATCACATTAAACTCAAAAATTAAAATAAATATATTCGACCATTATAATACATTTAAACATTCAAACAACATGATAGATGCAAGAATTAACTAAAACTCATCAAAACACAAATATTAGTTCAATAAATGACGAATAATCATAAAAAAAATACAAATAATAAAAATTGAAACTGACAGAATATAAATAATTGACAAAAACATAAAGTTTGACAGAAATTAAATAAACAACATCTAAGCACAATAATATGAAGGACAACTATTGGATGTGCATAAAATAAATGCTAGAAATAACATATAACAATTTTAATATTATTTCAAGCTCATTAAAATTCATAAATCCCAGTACGAAATACTCATTAAAATCATTAACGTACTCATCTGGATCAAATATGGGTTTTCAACCCTTATGCCTTAATCCACTTTGATCTCAAAATATAAGCACAATTTGTTGTTTTTTTAGTTGTTTCTCTTCTCGAACTTATAGACTAACACCATTGGAAGTCAATCATGTCCCATTTCAAGGTAAATGAAGCATATAATCACCAGAAGATCGATGACAGAAGTTAAAGAAAAACAATTTTAAGCATTTCTGGGCGCCTTAAGCTTAAGGCTTGAGCCCTAAGCTCACGGCATGCGCCTTAAGAGTTTTGCAGTCCAAAAACATAGCAGATTTGCTGTAAAATCAAGTTTTTATGTGTTCCTCTCGGAAAAACTCAATTTTTTAAAGTTTTAAGATAGAAAATGAACTAGAAATCACAAAAGAATAAGGTTTAGCCTTTTAGTTACCTTGTTTTAAAGGACAATCGATGGTTTGCTTGAACATTGATGAAGAACATCTAAAGAACACTATATCTTTGAAGATGATCTAAGTTTGTGTGTTTGATTTGCTTCTAGAAGTACTTGTGACCCCAAAACACACTGACTATGTGCTGATAATACTTCTAAACTCCTAAACTAATGAAGATCCTAAGATTTTGTGAAGAAAATTGATTTTAGAATATGTTTTTTATTTGATTTTGTAATTTTTATGTTTTTGTTGTTGGTTTTCTCTCAAAATTGCAATTGCCCAACTGAAAAAACATGTCAACCCCTTAACCCTAGAGTTAGAGATGAATTTATATGCAAATGGGTGTTTTGGCACTATTCATTGCCTATGTGGCATATGGGCCCCACTAATGGGCCCTACAAACGAGTCGATTTTTGCTTTTTCACAAGATCAGCTAGAATGGCACGTACGTGGATGTAAGGCATGAAAATTTATCCCGTGTGCACCTAGGACGCATTTTCGAACCCTGTTTCGGCACAAACCCTGGAAAAGTGAAAATGATCCAATGGATCCGATTTGTTACCCTAAGATTATTAGTTCAAGAAATGAATCAATTGGACATTCTGAACTTGTTCTACTATGAGAACTGTCATCACTACTAATGGGTCCCTTAAGGATCACTAATAGGCCCCACCTAGTGAACCGACCTAATTTTCATGAAATTGGTCCGGGTGATGTATAGAGTGCTATATGACTCCTAGGCATGTCCCAGGTGAACCTGAGATGCGGTTACGAGTCCTGATTTGGCAAAAATGTGAAAAAGGTGTTAAGGGTTGCACTTCCTAGACTCAGATCATTACTTCAAGATCAAGTTCATTAAGTACTTCAACCTCTTCTTTAGTGATACAGGTTATCGTCACTAAGTTTATTTTTGAGGCAAAAATTAAGTGGCTATGACTACTATCTTTATAGCATTTGATTTGAAGTTTGTTGCAAAGAAAGCAACCAAACGTAGCATGATAGCAGATCATTTAGCCACACCTCCCTGTGACGCTGATGTAGCAAATATCAGGTGTCCAGATGAAGACATTCTACAAATTCAAACAGATTAGTGGAAGATGTACTTTGATGGGGTCGCCAACTAGTAGGGTTATGGCATCGGCATGGTTATAGTCACTCTAGATAGGGTACGCCTGCCTTTCAGTATTAAGTTAACATTTCAGGTCACTAATAATGAAGCAAAATATGAAGCCTGTATAGCCGAATTTGAAGTAGCTCTAAGTATTAAGATTACACGCTTAATAGTTTTTGGAGATTCCATGCTTATAGTCTCCCAAGCACTAAAGCAGTGGAGGATCAAGGAACAATGTTTTGTCAACCTCCAACGCCTAAATTAATTGGCTCAACAATTCGAGGAATCATCATTCCACTACTTGCCCCGGGCCAAGAATCACTTCAAATCGATGCACTGGCAACTCTTGCTTCCATTGTTGATGTCGGCCTTAACGTGGTCATAAAGCCCTTGAATATTTAAATTCATCAATAGCCAACTTGTTGTTATAATCTGTTGCTCGCTGATGGTAAGCCTTGGTATTGAGATATTCAGACTTGGTTGGAAGGGCACGAATACCCTGAAGGTGCTACTAAGTTTGATAAGAGGACCCTCCGGGAATTGTCAAAAAGCTACTTTTGCAAGGAGGGTATTTTGTACAAATGGACATGGAATCAGGCGTATCTCAGGTGCGTAACCAAAGAAGAAGCTCAACAGATTATGGAATGGATGCATGGCGGAGAGGAAGGTCCCCATAGGAATGCAATGGCCCTAACCCATATGATCACCAATTAGGATTATTATTAGCTTACCATGTTATTAGACTGTGTCAAATTTGTTAAGAATTGTCATAAGTGCCTGATTTATGATAAGCTTCAGAAGTTGCCCCCGATAACTCTTCACCCGATCACCACACCATGGCCCTTTGTAACTTGGGTAATTGACATGATTGGTAGAATCACTCCTAAATCCTCTAATCGACATGAGTACATCTTGGTAGCAATCGACTACTTTACCAAGTGGGTAAAAGCTACCTCTTATCATGTTCCAAACCCCAAAAAGTAGCTCAGTTCATCCAGATCTGAGCCCCCTCCCAAGAGCCGTGGGAAATATCCAAAGGAAAGAGTCTGACCGGGTGGGCCTATTGGTCGGTTCATCACTGAAAACTGGAAAGCTGAGACTAGATGGGACCCCATTGCAATCCCTCTTGCCTTTATTTCAGTTTAGTTTAGTTTAGTCCTGTCGTGACTAGTTATCTGATTAATTGATTTGATTACCAATTTTATCAATTTTATGGCTCTATTTAGTGCTTAAGTGGTGTCGGGTTGGCTCTTTAGAGCGCTTTTGACTGTGTGTTAAATTTGCCACCTTAATTTGGTTTTGTTTTCAGGAAAAATATAAGGTAAAAACCCCGTTTGGACTCCTTATGTGTGCCACAATGGACAAAATACACTAGCCTCAAATCAGTGGGTTCGAGGACTAGATTTTCGGCTTCATTTGCATGTGGATCAAAAGTATGGGTCCAATTGAAAATCAAAAATCATTATTTTGCATGAATGTTAGTTTATCGATGCATGAGCATACTTATAATGCATGGCAACATCTTGAACATAGTGCATTAAAAGTAAGCAACTGGGATAAAGGTGTGTAATTTAGAGGGGAGCCTAGCTCTAGCCTCGTTATCAAGGATTCTAAGTCTTGCAATACATTCCCCTAAGTCTCAATCAGTCAGTTCAGTCGGGGGCCCGCTACCAAGGCTGAAATCTGTAGGTATGCCTTCGTACCTCGTTTGTATGAGGATCAGGGCGCATGAAGTTCTACCATCGATCAGTATGGTAAGGTGTTGACTATGATTTTAGCACCAGGCTCTAGGAAATTCCACCACGGTTCCAACAGTGTGAGAATCAGCTCGATTGGATGTCGTTTAGGCCTTGAATGGACTCCTAGAAGCCCAAAAGCCCAAAAACCCAAAAACCAAAGGGGAGGAGCATCTTGGTAATTTTCCTTGATCAACGTGGCCAGCTCAGTGGCGGTGTCGATCACCCCGACGGTAGCACTGACCAGGCCGGCTTAGCCACCCCTTTGCCTATAAAATGCACACTCCCCCTCATTCACAATTACCGCTTGTTGCTTAATTGAGCACTTCTCAAGCATCAATGAATCTCATACTTTCTCGTGTGATTCTATCACAATAAACTCCAACTTTGCTCATCTTTTATAGTTGAGTTTAAAGTCCGACTTGGCTCTCAAAATTCTATCCTTTCGAATTTCACTTACACTTTGACCTTCCTTAAGCCAAAGCTACTATTTTGGTGATTAATTATTAATCAAATCTAGCAATTAATTAATAATTCATCATTTAATAATTTTATATAAGACTAATATATTGGTCCTCGTACCCTACCTTACCTTATATTGGAGGAAGACTCGACCTCCTTAGTCGACAACACACTGTGGAGCTCCGATCAGGCTGCAACATGAGGGTATAATTACTCAGCTCCCTCCATCCGGCACCTTATCAATTATTAAGCCCAGTCCAATCGGCACTCTGCATGCTTTAACTTCGGTCCATTCAGTAAACTAAGCCTGTTTCGTCTGGCAAAACCACAAAAGAAGTTTTCAAAAATAAGCTCAAAATCAGTCGACAAACCAGTAAGCCCATTCTAAGAGTGGCACCTTCAAAACCCTACCATCCTAATCGATTGTAGAACTTCGTGCGCCCTGATCCTCATACAAATGAGGTATGAAGACATACCTACAAATTCAGCCTAGGTAGCGAGCCCCCAAAGGAACTAATCGGTCGAGACTTAGGGGAATGTGTTGCACGACTTGGAAATCCTCAATAATGAGGCTAGAGTAGGGCTTCCCTTTGAAATACATACCTTTACTACAGCTGCTTACTTTTAATGCACTATATTTCTAATATTGACATGCATTATGAGTATGCCCATGCATCGATAATTTGACATTCATGCAAAATAATAATTTTGATTTTCAATTCAAACCCAAACTGTTGATCCATGCAATAAAACTAAAAACCTAGTCCCCGAACCAACGATTTGAGACTAGCATATTTTATCCATTGTGGCTCACTTAATGAGATAATCACTGGGTTTTTACCTTATATTTTCCCCTGAAACAAAAACCAAGTAAGATGGCAACTTGCACACATCACACATAGTCAAAGCACTCTAAAGAGCCAACCAAACGACACTTAAGCGCTAAATAGAGCCTTAAAACTGGTAAAGGCTCTTCTGCTGAGTGAAGCTGTGAGCCTACCCTGCTCGAGCCTACTTAAATAGCTTACGCTTGATAATTAGATCAACTAATCACATCAACTAGCTGCATACAGGCTTAACTAAAATAAAGCAAGAAAGGACCACAATAGGGTTCCGACCAGTTTTAATGTTTTCCAGTTTCTTCCTTGACAAACTGACCAATGGGACCTTCTGGACAGATCGCCACCACGGTGGGCCTATCCCACGGCACCTAGAAGGGGTTCACAGGTTGGGAACTCCACTGTGGACCTTAAATATTTTTTAAACTAAAAAATATAGTAAGAGGACTACCAAGTAGGTTTCAAATCCCCAGATCGGGTTCAAATTAAAAATCACCTTGCATACATACACATGCATCATTTGAGATCCTTTCCCATCATTACAATTAAGCTAACTAAGTTGCCATTATCACTTTGGGGAAATCTTCCTTAGAGTTATCACAGGTCGAGAAGGCTGCTCAGTCATCTTGTGCACCTTTGTTTCTTACGGTAGGGTAAAGGGTTTGGCGTACCAATCGTTCCATTTGATACGACATGGTCAAATGACGAGGTATATACTAACTCTATCAAACCAATCCACCAAAAGCAGTAATGACCCTAGACCCGATCCCTAGGATTATTTGCACCCTACATCATGAAATTGATTTCGAATAACATTCACTTACACACATTAAATGTTATGGATAAAGAGACTGAACAAACAGTAACCATGTAGTGGTAACCCACCCACCAACAAGTAGTATCCCAAATACCAATCAATGGTACACCAATCTAGTGGTAACCTAAATAACATCTAGTGGTATTCTAAACACCAATCTAGTGGTAACCTAAACACCAATCCAATGGTCGACCAAACACCAATTCGATGGCAACCTAAACACCAAACCAGTGGTATCCCAGACACCATCCAGTGGTATTCTAAACACCAATCTAGTGATAACCTAAACACCAACCATTCGTCAACCTAAACACCAATCCAATGGTCAACCAAACACCAATCCAGTGGTAACCGAAACACCAATCAAGTGGTATCCCAAACACTAATCCAGTGGTAAACCAAACTATAACACCCACCGCCGAATCTTAGGGGACTCGATGACAAGTGTCACATTCGGTGCCGGAGCACCATCTTATTTTACTTAATAATTCTAAATCATATATAAGAAGTGGCTAAGGTTTCATAAGGAGGCAAGTAATATTTTTTTAATTAAAATAAAAGCTTAAGGAAATTCCTAAGAAAAATTCGCAAGAGTTTTCTTTAAAAATGAAACTTGCCAAACAAATGAAAAACAAAGCACTTCCAAATATAATCACCCAATACTCCAAATCAACATAATAGTTACGCAGCACTCCTAAATATCCACATCAAACCATCTTACGTTTTATCATATTATATTGCCAACCATTCAAGAATTAACTACAAATAAACATACACTTTAAGTTCACATAAAATTAATATTTCTTAATTAATCACGTGCTACATTAATTTACAAGCTTAAGATATACGACTTCAATCTCTTAGAATATTTTTATGCATGCCATAAATACATCCTATACATGTCCTACCCAAAATACATTTTCTTCTCTAATGCTACACCTCTAGTCTTCGAGTAGTACCCACTGCTCTAATCCTGCACATGACAAAAATCAACGAACTGAGTATAAAACTCAGTGGTGCTAAATAACTTAATAATACCATAAATGAGGTTGCCTAAGCAACAAACTTAAAATATAATTTAAAATACTTAAACCAAACATAAAACTACTGAAGGTGTACAAATCAATCAAAATATTCCGAAAATCATAAATAAGTTCATTCTTAAGAATAAATTCATAGTTCAACAAATATAAGAAAGATTTTATAAATACAAATATATTTCCATTTTTCTTTATAACAGAAGAAAACTTATTCTTAGTTGAGGGCTCATACGTATACTGAGAGAAATATAATCAGATTCGGTTACGTAGATACAGATTTAGCCTGAGAAAGCATCAATAGAGATTTGGCCTGTGAAAGCACCACCGGATGTGGCCTATGAAAGCGCCACCGGATAATTGGCCTATAAAAGCGCCACCGGATAATAAGTGCATCTGCTTATTCAGAAAGGCAGCCAGAGCCTAGCATATAACATAATAGAGAGGCATTAAAGCCGAGCATGCTCATTAACCGGAATAAACCTCATCTTACCATATTTCAACCATGCATATTTGAGCCCAAAACAAATCCATTTCTTTATAATTAATCTTATTTCTTATGCAAGATTCCTTAGTAAAGCATTTCATAACTTAGTACTTCTTATTTCAAAATTTCTTAACTTACAACTTATAAAAATACAACAAAACTCACTTATGTTAAAAAAAAAACAATACTTTCATAATACACATATATACTTAGCTTAAAATACTTAAACCAACATTTGGCAAAATATTTCAAAGCCTAAACATTTGTACTTCAAAATAACTTAATGTACAACTTCAAAATATTATCCAATTTTCATACTTATACTTATCAAATATACATACTCAATATGTCAAGATATATATAAAAACCAACTTAAAGAAAGAAAAAGAAACATAAGCCAACCCTTATCACCATTAGGTGGTTCGGCCTTTTCTTGAACACGAAGGGAGGATGATTCCCTCCATCAAATATCTTTTATTCCAAATCAAAATTACTTAATAAAATCATTACTTAACAACAATTAATCATAAAACTCATTTTTACTCAATTAAAACTCTCTTTAAGTCTTGAAAATTTCTTAAACATTAGAATACAAAGTAGTGATTTAAACCACCATTAAATCACTCACTAACTAACTCATTAGAGTCAAAATCAAACATGAATATCAAAGAAAACTCAAGGCCCTTCACCAAGCTAGGTTTGTCCTCTCTTGCAAATGGAGGAAGAAATGCTTTTCTTTTCAAAATAACCATATTAACTTAGAGAATGACCATTCAAAACACATAGACATCAAAAGTAAGCAAAATCATGAAACAAAAATTCATGCCCTTCTTATTAAGGAAGTTCGGCCAAGTATAGAAGAAGGGGAAAGGAGGTGTTCCTCTTCCCATTCAAGCATTTAATCATGCTTAGAAATCATGGAAAATCATATAAAAACAACCAAATAACCAATTCCCCAACAAAATCACAAAAACCTTCAAAATTCATTCAAAACCTAAAAATTGAAAACTTAAAGAAATGAAAGGGGAAGGAAGATATTAGTGCACTAACCTTCAAAACAAGCTTAAATATGCTTGGAAAGCTCACTCTCTAGATTTCTCCTTTCCCTTAGAGGAGGGTTCTCCTACCTCTTCAAAGTAGGAAAATCAACCATTAATATCAAGAAATGACAAAAGAAATAGATGGAGCATGATTTAGTGCATCAATTACATGTCTAAGCTATGAATTTCACTTAATAATTTATAAAATCCAAGAATCACAACTTACTTATTTTGGTTGTAACTCCAATTTTCTTTGCTTGAGGACTCCAAATTCTACCTCTTCTACTTAATTCTTCAAGTTTAATTACTAAACTTTGATTTAATTAATCTATTTTGGTGTAGTTTAGAGGTGGAGAAATTGATAGAAAATAGAGGAGTAGGAAGAAGAGAAGTGGTGTTGGAAATGGGAGAAGTAAGAAGAAGGAATAATATTTTGATAAGTGTTTGATTTTAAGAAGCAAAGTCAAACTTGGCTACTTAATTTTATGTCAAATGAATGGCTAGGATTAAGTCTCTAGTATTCTCATCTAAGGACTCTAAATATTCACCAAATAAATCTCCTCCAATTATTATTTAACTCCACCAATTTATTAAATTAACTCCATAAAAATAATTCCTCAATTTTTTCTTAATATACTACACTAGAAAACACTATTCATTAAATACTTAAATTCTCCAAAAATATTCATGAAATGTTTTCTACCCACCTAAATCATGCAAACATACTCCAAAAGTATTAAATAAAATATTAGACATGCATAATAATTTTTTCAGACCAAAATAATACCAAGTCTCGAACCAATGGTACTATTCACAGACCGATAAATCACTATTATCGACACTGAAAAATGACATTGAAAAACAGACTGTTACACCTATCCCTTAGATTTTCTAAGTCACTATGGATTTCGAGGGACGCTGTGTAGGAGCTATATGGGCCTGGCCTTCGACAGGTTGGCCGCTCAGAGTTTTTAAAGCATATTCAAAAACAATCGACAGAGAGAATCCTTATCCCAGCGGGTACAAAATTTCAGACTTTATATTATTCTCTAGAGAAAATGGACAATCAACCATGGAGCATATAGCTAGATTCACCATCTAATGTGGGGAACTTGCCAATCTAGAGAATTTTGCTAACTATAAGTTGCGATTGTTTCCTGATTCCTTGATAGGTACAACTTTCACTTGGTATTCAACACTTTTACATAACTTGGTCAATCCATAGTATGAGATGGAGCATCTCTTCCATGCCCAATTCTTTAGAGTTGAGCCAGAGGTTTGTGTGGCTGAGTTGTCTACGCTGACACAAAGAAGTGGAGAGACGGCTAACTCATTTATTGTAAGGTTTAAGAAGTAGAGGAAAAGGTGCTTACCTGAACATGAGTTTGTCAAGATGGCTTAGAGATGCTTGGACTTCAAGCTGAGGAAGAAATTCCAAGGGATGGAGTTTTAAGATTTCTGTGAGCTAACAACTAAGGTGGTAGAATATGAAAAGTTGTTGAAAGAAGGATCACAGAGGAAGAGAAGCTCAACATAAACTTATTATTAGGAGCTTCATCGGGAAATGACTATGGTTTATTTGGTGAACTCAAGTTCCTGTGTGTGTCTGAACTTAGGATCCCAGGTAAAGACAACATCTTAGAAGAAGAATTTCGATTTATAGAATTAATTTACCTTTGATGTGTCTAAAATTGAGGAGATATTCAATTTCTTGCTAAGGGGAAAGTTTGTGTCTCTCCCACTTGGTCATAAGCTATCGACAAAAGAGGAGATGGTGGTAAAGCAATACTAAAAGCAATACTATAAGTACCATGATTCCTGGAACCACAATACTAATAGCTGCTAGAGTTTCAGGAATGCTTTATAGGATTGTATTAATAGAGGAGTCTTGAGGTTCCCCGACAAAGAGTAGATGTAGATTGATGAGAATCCTTTTCCACTTGTGGCGTCCATCAATGCTGTGGAAGTGGATTTGAGGAGTATCATTGACTAGTTGAAGAAGCTATAGGTTCATCAGAAGATCTCAATGACACATAACAAGCCGCAGTAACATTAGTAGGAGAAGTTTCCAAGAGGAGCTGATCCATTTATTGATCGCTTTCCTATGAAGACAAAAGTGATTAGATCTGAACCAAAGCTCCAAAGGAAGTAATCAAGATTTTTATTTCCTCCACCTATTGAACCAAGGAAGAAGTGGATTATGGTGCGACATCCAAAGTTCCCTCAGCCTCTGACTCAAACTCAAAAGAGGAGGTTGCCCAGAAAAAGAGTCTTTGAGAAGTTGCAAAAGGCAGCTTTAGCCAGTTTCAACTGTGGAAATGAAAAAAATAAGTTTAGGCATAAAGCCACTGATGATGATGTAGAATCATGGGAGTTCTATTGGTTATGCAGTTTCAGGAGTAGTCTTGCCACTAGCCAGTTTCATAAGTAACTTTTTATTCAAAGGTGTGACTTTACCTTTTGGTTATGCAGTTTCAGGAGTAGTCTTGCCTCTAAAGTTCTCAAAGTTCCTAGGGGGTACGTGTACCTTTGGAGAAATCAGCTTCTTATGAACCATAGATATGCAGTGGAGTGACTATTCAGTGTTCCAAGCTTGGAGAACCGAAATGAGTAGTGCTTGAAAAGCTTGTTGAAAGCATGAGTCAACATATTAGGCCATTATATATAACTACACATATTGATGGAAAACTCATTTCAAGGGTTCTTGTAGACAATGCATGGACATTGAATATAATGCCATTCAAAAGACTTTTAGCTATTGGAAGGACATATGAAGATCTTATAGCTACCAACATTTCAGTGTCGATTTTTACTAGTGATGTGTCAAAAACCATGAGGGTACTGCCAATAGAGATTATAGTTTGTAGTAAAACATCTTTGTTTGCCTTCTTTATTATTAGATCCACTTATGTTATTGGGAAGGGACTAGATTCATGCCAACTGGTGCGTGTCATCCTCCTTTCATCAGTTTCTGATATTTTGGAAAGGTGATGGTGTGAAAGTTGTATGGGCAGATCATAAACCTTTTCAAGCTAACTCCAATGCACGAGAAGCATAGTTGTATGATGCAGATTTTAATCCCATCGATTATATCAGAAAAGGGTGGACTCAAAGGAAAGCAGTGGAAGTTGAAGTGGTGGAAGTTGAAGAAGATTTTTCTGAGGAAGGTGGCGCCCTGATTCAAACTGAGTATACAGTTACTGAAGTTTCAGGGGATACTAGCTCATCACCTGATAGCTAATCAGATGTTTCTAAAGTTAGTTCAACACCATCATTGGCCATCGTGCCTTATAAGAGGCCAAGGTGGGAGCTTGAGGTGATAGAGCTCCAAGATTAATAAAACATACTCTAGTGAAGAGATGGCAACAACTGCAGCTACCACCTTCAGAGCTTATTTGCATGAACTATTTGACAGGTTAGTTGTGGAAGAGTGATAGGAAGTTAATGGGGCTGAGGTGATATTTGAGGAAGAATCGGTAGATGATTTTAGAGAAGAAGTCAAGTTGCATGAGCTTGGCCCTACACCACCAATGCTGATGACATCCTTACAGGAGACTAAGATCCTTTGTAGGAAATCAACCTCGGCATACCTGAGGATCCAAGATTAATGTACATTAGCAGCCTGTTGAAATCAAAGATTAAGTAGAAGAATGTAGCTATACTTCATGAGTATAAGGGCTGCTTTGCTTGGGATCACCATGAGATGCCCGACTTAAGAAGAAGTTTGGTGGAGCATAGGTTACCTATCAAACTTGACTTTAAGCTACATCATCAACCACCAAGGAGAATGTTAGAAGAAGTAGTCCTAAAGGTTAAGGAAGAAAGAGAGAAGCTCCTCAAGGTAGGATTCACTCGTCCTACTAGGTACAAAATGGTTGTTAAACATTATACTTATGGTAAAGAAGAATAGGAGGCTGTGGGTTTGTGTTGACTTTAGAGATCTAAACCTGGCAATGCCTAAGGATGTTTATGTGATGCCCATTGTAGACATGTTGATAGATGCAGTTGCTAAAAATGAGCTTTTGTCTTTTCTTGATGGCTTTTTAGGTTACAATCATATCCTCATCGCTATTGAGGATGTTTTGAAGACCACCTTTAGTTGCCCAGGTTCTATTAGCACTTTTGAATGGTTGGTCATGCCCTTTGGTTTAAAGAATGCAGGTGCCACATACCAGAGGTCATGAATGCTATATTCCATGGCATGTTAGGACACTTCACCAAAGTGTACATTTATGACATTATGATCAAGTCAAAAAGGGAAGGAGATCACCTAGAGCATTTGAGGAAAGGGTTCTAGAGGATATGAGAACCTCAATTGAAAATCCACTTATTGAAATGTGCCTTTGGAGTTCGAGTAAGGAATTTTCTAGGTTTCCTGGTCCACCAGAGGGGAATTGAGGTTTATCAGAATAAAGCAAAAGCAATCCAAGAAGTAAGACCGCCTCAAAATAAAATAGAGTTACAGAGGTTCTTGGGGTAGGCCAATGAAGATTCATCTCTAACATGGTAGGTAAAGTTAAAGAATTTACTAATTTGTTCAAACTTCATCAAGAGAAAGAATTTAGATAGGAGGAGAGGCACTAGGTCGCTTTTAAAAAGTTGAAAGAGTATCTTATGAAGCCGTCAATATTGGCTCCCCCTACCAAAGGTATTCCTCTCAAACTTTATATTTCTACCACTTCTGATTTTATTAGATGATTGCTAGCACAAAATAATCAAAATGTTCAGGAGTAGATGGTATTTTTTAAGTAAAAGATTGATTCCAACAAAGATTAAATACTCACCTATTGAAAAGTTAGGCTTGGCTTTATAATTCAGTTGTACTAAGCTGAGACATTACCTTATAAACTCATGGGTATATGTAGTATCACAGACAGATATGATGAAGTGCAAGCTCTCTAGACCTGTTATCACAAGTAATATTCGAAAGTGGTCCCTTGCCTTATCAAAATTCAACCTTATTTATTATCCACAGAAGTGATGAAAAGACAGGCTATAGCTGATTTCCTTATCAATTATCCATGTGTGAGCTAAAGGGAATGGAACCACAAGATGTGCTAGTGTGCAATGTAGAGAAAGCTCCATGGGTCCTTAGGTTCGACAAGTCCAGTAGCAAAAGCTCCACAAGGACTGGAATTATAATTACATCTCCAATTGGTGTGAAGATTGCTATGTCCTTTAGTCTAGATTTTCAACAACAACCAAGTGGAATATGAAACTTTGATTATTAACTTGGAGATTCTTAGGGAGCTTATAGCTGAGGAAATACACGTCATTAGCGATTCTCAATTGGTTATCAAAAAATTATTGGGAATACAAGTGTGGTAGTCCAGCTTTAGTAACTTATTTTGCAATTGCTATCCAATTGGTAAATGATTTCAAAGGACTAGCATTCACACATGTCCCAAGGGAAGAAAATTGGGAAGCAGATGAATTAGCCCAAATCGCTTATGGTTTGAGCATGTCAGAAGAACTAATAGAAAAAAATATCATGAATAAGAAAGAAAAGGCATCCTTCAATTGAGGAAAGAGATATACTAGTTAAATCATTTAATACTAACCTTAAGTTTAATATTGTAAATGATTGGAGAGGACTTCTAAGAAAATATTTGGAGTTCCCGTCTAAGAAGACTCCTTATCGTATTAAAGTTCAAGCTTTACACTATGTAACGATAGAGGATTGTGAGCCCCCTTTCGAGAGCCATGGGAAAGATCTAAAGGACGGAGTTGATCCAGAAATGCCCATTGGTCGGTTCATCACGAAAACTGGGGGGAACTCCTTATGGTTCCTTTGTTGGTCGAATTAACAATTTGCTAGTTTTATGGCTCTATTTAGAGCTTAAGTGATGTCGGGTTAGCTTTTTCGAGTGCTTTGATTATGTGTTGTGTTAGGGTCACTATCTTAATTTGTTTTTATTTTTAAGAAAAATATAAGGTAAAAACCCCGTGATTGACTCCTTTTAGCATGCCACAATGGATACAATGCACTGTCCTCAAATCATTGGGTTTAGGGACTAGATTTTGGCTTCTTACAAATGAATTAGCAGTTTGGGTCTAATTAAGAAATCAAAAGCAATATTTTACGTGAATGTCAATTTATTAATGCATGAACATACTAATAATGCATGACAATATCAGGAATATAGTGCATTAAAAGTATAAGTAATTTGAAAAGAGTGTAATTCAGAAGGGAGCCCAACTCTAGCTTGGTTTATCAAGGATTCTGAGTTGTGCGACACATTCCCCTAAGTCGCAACTGGTCAGTTTGGCCGCTACTTAGGATGAAATCCATATGTACACTTTCGTACCTCATTTGTATGAGGATCAGGGTGCATAAAGTTCTACCATCAATTAGGATGGTAGGGTTTTGAAGGTGCCATTCAAAGTGTGAGCTTAAGGAAGGTCAAAGTGTGATTGAAAATTGAAAGTATCGACTTTTGAGAACTAAGTTGGGCTTTCACTCAACTAGGGAAGAAGAGAAAAGTCAAACTTTATGGACTTAGAATTGCAAAAGGAAGAATGAGAGTGATTGATGCTTGAGAAGCGTTCAGTCAAGCAACAAGAGGTGAGAAATGAGGGAGAGGAGTGCCATATTTATAGGCAAAGAGGGAGGCTGAGCCAAGAAAAATTGTTGCCTATAAAAGGGGTCTTAGCACAAGATAGATAGGTGTCGATGAAAGGATGATCGGCGTCGGTGCTAGGCAACTCGGCATCAATCCAGGCTTTTTACCAAAATGGCCCTTCCTTCTAGATTTAGGGTTTTAGGCATTTCTGAGGTCTGTTCATGGCCTAAAAGACATCTAATTGAGTTGATTCTCATGCCATTTCCCCCTTTGAGAGATCGAAGTTTATTAAGACCCAGTCTCTCAAACTCTAATTTTAGCACTTCTAAAAAGAGTTTCGATCTAAAAACCATAATTGAAAGACCGTGGAGATTTCTAGAACATCTTGTACGAGTTTCATCTAATTTTAAGAAAATTTTTCTAAAGTCAATCTAGTCCGACTGATTTTTTGGGCCCTCTATGTGATTGTCCATATAATCAGTAAGTATGACTACATTTGGAATTATGCTATAGACGTTCTGACTATGACCATGGATCAATTTGAATCTAGATGAGTCTTGAAAGGTTCGCTTATCCGGGTAAAGGCAAGGCTCATCGTCCCCTTATTTTTATATATAGGGGAGGGGGTAGCCCATTTGTGCCCCACACCATCCTTTTCATTATCCTTACTTGCTTTCTCCATCCTTTAATAGTTCGATCTTTCATTCAAATCTCATCACCATGAGCTCTCAAACACCAATCACTCTTTATTTCTCTCTCAATGATTCCAAGCGTAGTGTGAATGCTTCTCACCCTTTGCTAAGGACCAGGCAGTTGGAGCTGGAGTGGAGCCCCCTGTCGCCATTGAGGTTGAAGGCTTGTCATAGGACAACAGTCCTATCATTCTTGATTTTCTTAACGAGGACATGTAGCGAGTGAGATATGTCACTCATCACGATATGGCTTATTATATCCTGATGGATGAGGTCCCTGACCATTGGCCGGTATATCCACAGGGTGTCCCAATATATTACACCATTTTTTTACTAACTTTGTGATATGGTTTTACTGTACAACCTCCTCTAGCTGGTGCAAGTGGACTACCTTCCTAGTGGGTAAGACCCGAGGGGTGCTAGTTGAGGCCCTTACTCATGAGAACTTCCTAGAGGACCAAGTTTGAACATTATGAGATGACCTTAGGCACCATTGAGCTCATGGGTTTCTGCTTTTGTCACTTATTGGGTAGGCTATAGAAATAGGCCTAAGTATTTTAGGGACTCACTCATATATATATATATATATATATTTAGGTTGGTGTTGCTTTGATAATAGCATCTTCTTGTATAAAGTTCTGACTATAACATTTATTAATGAAATGTTGGATCTTCACTTTCTGTGAATCCGCTTTGCCTACGTCGTCCATCTCCAATGAACGCTTAAACTTGTGTCTGGACTGATTACTTAACTATGACTTGCTTTGACTACGACTGCATTGATTGCACTGATTTTCTAATTTTGGCACTAACTGCCCTGACTGATTACACTAGATTGCATTGGTTTTCTGATCTTGACATTGATTGCTCTGTGATAGATGGTCTGCACTGGTTGCCTATTTTGAGATTGCATTGACTGCCTATTTATCGAATGGAATCTGAAAGTTGCACTGATTGACTGTTCTAAATTTGGACTGATTTCCTATTTCTGACTGGTTGTACTAATTTCCTGTTTATCAGACTAAATTTGAAAGTTGCATTGATAACCTGTTCTGATTTTGCATTGACCTCCTGTTATGAGTGTTTTGGCACTAGTCCCCTTGTTCGCTCTGTTATTGAGTTTTATACTCACTTGCCTGTTTAGAGTTTGCACTGCCTATTTGTGACTGGTTGTACTGACTGCCTGTTTATCAGAATGAATATGAAAGTTGCACTCATTGCTTATTTTGAGTTTGCATTAACAATTGAGTTTAGCACTGACTTGCCTATTTCATTGAATGCCTATTTATTAGACTGAATATGAAAGTTGCACTGATTGCCTATTCTAAATTTACACTGACTACCTATTTTGAGTTTACATTGAATGCTTGTTTTCTTATGGTTTGACATGCGAATCCTGGTTAGTTGAGCAAAATGATTATGCATGATGTGCCATTTCTAATTATTCAGCTTTATCTCTGAGAAAGTGTTTCTGAAAAATTTGGGTTTAGTTTGCTAACAAATATTTTGAAAACTTTACAGCATGAAAACACCGGCTTTTGAGTGAAATAGTAAGATTTTAGAAAAGGTTTTCAATTTGACTCTAATTTTCTTCT
Source organism: Jatropha multifida (assembly GCA_948099535.1). Taxonomy (NCBI): domain Eukaryota; kingdom Viridiplantae; phylum Streptophyta; class Magnoliopsida; order Malpighiales; family Euphorbiaceae; genus Jatropha; species Jatropha multifida. The sequence goes on from CANUEX010070226.1 coordinate 36,017, forward strand.
CTCTCTCTCTCTCTCTCTCTCACTCGCTCCTTTTCTTTTCTTTTTTTTTAGTGGGCCTGCTGGCACCGAGATGCTTGAAAGCGACACTAGGGACCCCTAAATCGGTGTCATTTCAAGAGCCCCTGTAAGGCCAAATCGTCACTGCTCTAGGTCCTATCATTATCGACTTTGGGCTGGCCAGTGCCGACGCGTCCTTGGGGCTAGTGGTTGAGAGCCTATAAATACCTCATTTATGGCCTAAGCAAAGTGTCATTTTGAGCCTTGAAGCCGAGTTTTCCAATTTTTTTAAATGATCGGCCCAAAAATGGAGTCGTTTATCAGTATCTGCCCCCTCTCGAGCGCTGTGGGACAGACCCGCTATGGCGGCAATCTGTCGAGAAGTCCCATTGATTAGTTCATCATGGAAGAAACTGGAAAACGACAAGACTGGTCGGAGCCTCGCTGTGGTCCTTTCCCAATTCATTTTTAGGTTAGCCCCGTATGCGGCTAGGTTGTCTGACTAATTGATCTGATTACCAATTTTATCAGTTTTATGGCTCTGTTTACTGCTTAAGTGATGTCTGGTTTACTCTTTCGAGTGCTTTGACTATGTGTGGTGTGTGAGAGTCGCCACCTTATTTTGTTCTTGTTTTAGGGGAACATATAAGGTAAAAACCCCGTGATTGACTCCTTTACTATGTGCCACAATGGGTAAAATGCACTAGCCTCGAATCATTGGGTTCAAGGACTATGTTTTTTATTTCATTGCGTGGATCAACAGTTTGGATTCCAATTGAAAATAAAATTATTGGTTTTGCATGAATATCAGATTATCGATGCATGCGCATACTCATAATGCATATTAATATAAAAAATATAGTGCATTAAAGGTAAGTAGTTCTAATAAAGGTGTGTATTTCAGAGGGGAGCCCAACTCTAGCCTCATTATCGAGGAGTTCAAGGTCGTGCAACACATTCCCTAAGTCGCGGCTGGTCAGTTTATTAAGGGGCCTGCTACCTAGGCTGAAATTCATAGGTATGCCTTTGTACCTCATTTGTATGAGGATCAGGGAGCATAAAGTTCTACCATCTATTAGGATGGTAGGGTTTTAAAGGTGCCACCCTTAGAGTGGGCTTACTAGTGTGCTTGCTGATTTTGGGCTTTATTTTGAATGCTGGTTTTGATGTTTTGAAGGACGGACCGGGCTTAAAGCATGTATAGTGCTGGCTGGACTAGGCTTAACAGTTGATAATGTGCTAAATGGACCAGGCTTAATTGACAAAGTCTAAGTTGAGTAATTATACCCTCGTGACGCACCTTGATCAGAGCTCCACAGTGTGTTGTTGACCAAGGAGGTTGAGTCTTCCTCTAATATAAGGTAAGGTAGAGCGCAAGGACCTGTATATTAGTCTTATAATATTGTTAAATGATGAATTATTAATTTATCACTAGGTTTGATTAATAATTAATCACCTAACTACTAGCTTTGGCCTAAGGAAGGTCAAGGTGTAAATGAAAGTCGAAAGGATCGACTTTTGAGAGTCAAGTCAGGCTTTAAACTCAACTCTGGAAGATAAGAAAAGTCAAACTTTATGGTGATAGAATCGCACAAGGGAGTATGAGAGTTGTTGATGCTTATGAAGCGCTCAATCAAGCAACAAGAGGTGTGAAATGGGGGGAAGTGTGCCTTTTATAGGTAATGGGGCTAGCTAAGTAGGCCTGGACGACGCCGACAACCCCAAAAATGGTGCTAAAAAGGGGGTGGCACGGAGTCCTAATGGCAGCTTGAACGGCGTCACTATCGGGGTGATCTGTTACAAGCATCGCTGCTGAGTTGGCTGACACCGATTGGGGAAAATTACCAGGATGTCCCTCCCCTTTGATTTTTGGGTTTTTTGGCTTTTGAGAGTCCATTTGAGGCCCAAATGATGTCCGATTGAGCTGATTCTCACACCTTTGGAACTGTGATAGAGTTTTCTAGAGCCTGGTGCTGAAATCATGGTCAACAGTTTGCCTCTTCTAATAGATTAGAGCTTATCAAGGTTCGATTTGTCGGACCGCAACTTTAGCACTTGTGAAAGTAAATGTGGTCTGAAAACCATACCTGGAGGTCTGTGGTAACATCTGGAACATCGTGTGTGAGTTTTGTCTAATTCTAAGAAAATTTTTATAGAATCGGTCCAGTCTATCTAGTTTTTTAGTGCTTGTCTATAATTGTTTGCATATTAGAATGTACGACTGAATTTAGAATTCTATTATGGACATTTTGACTATGACCGTATGTTGATCAAAATTCGAATGAGTCCCAAAAAGTCTATTCTTTTGGGCAGGGGCAAGGCTCGTCCTTCCTATTTTTTATAAATAGGAGAGGGGGTGACCTCATTTGACATAAATCCTCACTTGCTTCCTACTCCCTCTTATTAGAAGTTTCTAAAGATTGTTTATGTTGTATGGGTTCTAAATTCCCACTTACCCCTTATTCTCCACTAAGCTAGTCTAGGAGGAGCATGAACAGATCTCAACCTACGCCAACTCAAAAGGTGGAGCAAGAATGGGGCCCACCATCAACACCTAGACCTGAGGCCAGTCGTCAAGGGCCAACTCCTACGGTGCCTGACTTTCTTGGTGTGGAATGAATTTGGCGCTAATCGCCTTATTTCTTAAAATAAGTTTGGCATTGACCGCCCTGTTCTTTTGAATGAACTTGGTTCTAATCGTTCTATTTATTGGATAAGCTTGGCGCTGGTCACCTTGATTTTCTGACCTAGCGTTGACTGCGCTCTTTACCGGGTTTGACTTGGCACTAATCGCCCTATTCTTTGATTGACTTGGCGCTAATCGCCTTGTTTATTGATTTGGTGCTGATCACCCCATTCTGGATGAGTTTGGCGCTAGTCGCCTTATTTTTGAGTGCTCTTGGCGCTGGTCACCCTAGTTTTGGATGAATTTGGCACTGATCGCCCTGGTTTCTGAAATGAATTTGGTGCTGATCGCCCTATTTTTTGGATAAGCTTGGCACTAGTCACCTTGATTTTTCTAACTTGGCACTGGCCGCGCTATTTACCGGGTTTGACTTAGCATTGATCGCCTTTCTTTTTGATTGACTTGGCGCTGACCGCCTTGTTTATTAATTTGGCACTGGTCGCCTAGATTTCTAGAGTGTATTCGGCGCTGATCACACTATTATCTCATGTTCTGATTTGAAAATCATGGTTATTTAAATAGGATAAGTATAGATGATGCATGACATGCCACTTCTGATGTTCTGTCTCAATTTTTGAGGGAGTGTCCATGAGAAAACAAGGCCTGATGTGCCAAATTTTTTTCTTTTGGTCTAGCTCTTCCTCTCTCTTTTTTCTTTTCTCTCTCTCTTCCTTTTCAGTGGCCTATTGGTGCCATTTTGCTTAAAATCGATGCTAGTGACCTCTAGATTGGTGCCATTTTGGTACTTTGCCAAAGTCAAAATGGCATCATTTTAGGCCAACTGGTGTCGATTATGGCTTGATCGGTGTTGGTGCATTTTTGGCTAGTGGAGGTTGAGGCCTATAAATACCTCATTTATGGCTCTAAAACACTTGTTGTTTTGAGCAATAGGGCCCTATTTTCTCAAATTTCACATACTCTGCCGAAAAAGGAGCCATTCATCAGTTATTACATGCAAAGGTGGACCAAGAGGCTGACAAAAGTGGAGACGATTTATTTAACCCGGTAGGGTATGATTTCTTTGGTGACGCTAAGAGGTTTGCTAGTGGACCGGGCTTTTTTGGATGCTTGTTTGCACCAGTGGGATCCACAAACTCACGTCTTTTGGTTTGGTATATATTTTGATGAGATGTGTCCAACATACCAGGAGTTTGCGACTATATTGTGCAGTTGTTTTGAGAAGGCTCCGGTGGTTGCACTGACCGGGACTGGGTTTTTCAAGAGCTTCATGAGGATGCTCGATCTCTCTATGACAAAGGCTAAGGAGTTGGTGGTAGGACATCAGGTGGATTTATCTGGGTTGGTGAAGTGGTATCTGGATCCACTCAGGTTTGATGACCTAGAGCACCAGAGGTTCAAGACTCAGGCATAGGTTTTTTTTTTGTGAGTACTAGCATATTGACTGGTTTAGTAGGTTGGAGGGATCTGAGGGTGGTAGACATGGTCATTAGACAAAATGAGGCATCAGGATTACTATTATGGCTTTAGCAGAGACTATTCTAAGCCTCAACGGAGCTTACAGAGTAAAGGGGATCCTGTTAGCTAGCTCGATCTTGCTTCAAGTATACATTCTCGAACTAACTTTTGTTATGCTTAGATAAGGTGGTTTATAAAAAAAGGCTTAGGTTTAGGTTCCATATGAATGCACATTTGAGTGTCTAAGTATCAGGGCAATGTTTAGTCTTACATATTTTAGCAAGGGATTTGAACTGTTTTGATTGTGTTTACAGCTGAATCTGTGTGGATAAAAGTGGTATTGCATGTGAATGCCTATTTAACTTCTGTTGTGATGGTGCAATGTCTGATCTTGTAGGTTTGGTTGAGAGATCATTTGAGGGTACTGGAGCCACCTCGACACCGCCCTTATGAGCCATTTTAGTATCATTCCAGGTGAGACATGGTGCAGCTTGGGTCAGAGGATGAATGTGGTTATTGGCATTGAGGCCGGATCATATTTTGTGGAGATGTGATTGGTATGAGATTAGCTGATTTTTGGTTTGGTCTGCTAGGCACCAGATGGCTTATCTGATAGGCATGGATAACGACACGTTCTACCCTGGTTCTAGGCTGATGAGGCAGATGGGGCATGTTCAAGGATTGCCGCCAGCTAGAGCTCTTTTTCGGGATATACTAATCTCCCCTCGGATTACTGTGGCTAACTTGGGTAACTGGTCGAGAGGGGTTGATGTAGTTGAGGCCAAAGTTTTTAGGGGTAGGACTGCTGCCTTTGAGGCTTGGTGGGTCACAAAGCATGGTAGCCAGGAGAGGGAGCGCATAACGACTCTAACACGGGATATGGACGCTAGACTCTGAGTGATGATTGCAATGACTTTAGACTCTATTGGATGAGTTGACCCTAAGGACTCTGATGACTCTAGGGAGATGCCTTTGAGGTGGCATAGACGGTTTGCCTAGTCCCTCGATGCATGCCGACCTTATGTTGATAGGGTAGGACTTTTGTTTTTGATTTTTGATTTTTGATGCAGCCCATATTTTTTTGAGGGCTTTGAGACAAGATATTGACCCATGATCTATAGAGGGTTCAATTGACATGCTTTTGGCTTTGACACTATGGATAGTGTATACGCATAGGACTAATGAAGATAGATAGATGACAAAGATAGATGCCTGAAGGATAGGGCTTTTGTGATTGTCTCTTTACATAGCTTGTACTGATTTAAGCTATGTAAAAAGGGAATCATTTTGACACCTCTTCTTTTTTCTTTTCTTTTTTTTTTTAGAAGGAAATTCAGTTTTATTCTTTATGAGATTATCACTTTTGAGCCTTAACTTTTGCCTAAGTTGCCCTTTCGGGTTTTTGACCTAGCAAGCCACCTTAACTTTTGCCTAAGCCATCGTTTCAGATTTTGGTCTTAGCGGCCTCTGATTTTCCCTAAGCCACCTGCCCTTGCAGGTTTTCATCTTAACTTGATTTGTTTTGATTTTTGATTTTTTTCACACTAGCACAAAAAATCTGAAATTTTTAAGAGGAGCGAAGCAAAAATGTATTTTTACTATTATTGTGACTGCACCCACAGATTGGGCTACCTTCGTATCCCATAATTTTGGAACATATTTTCAGGAATCAGTCACTGTTGTTTGGCCTTAACGGTGACATAAAGATTGATATTTTTGGTGCTACTGCCTGAATACGTTCACACAATGTACCTTTTGAGTTGATCCAAGTTGCATGCATTAGTGAACTCGTTGCCATCTATGTTTAACAAGATGATGCCACCTCTAGAGAGGATTTTCTATAGTATGCAGGGGCTTGCCCAGTTTGGCATGAATTTACCCCAGGGATCTTGCACAAGAGCTCTGATTTCCTTGAGTACAAGACAACCTTTAGAGTTTTCAATCCCGGATTCGCTTGTTGAAGTGCCTAGCCATTCTCTACTGGTAGCTTTGAATCTAATTGAGAGCTTCTAACCTTCTTTCATCGATAGCATTCAACTGATTGTGATAGCTCTGGACCCATTCATTTTTGGGGTAGTTGACTTTCTCTAATGACCCTGGATTATCTGATCTTGACTTCGATAAGGAGGACTGCTTCCATCCCATATACAAGTGAGTAAGGTAAATGGCAGCTATCCAGTTGGCGTCCTAATGGGGGTTCTATATCCCCATAAGGCAAATGGCAGCTATTCATGCCAACTTCTGTGATTGTGAATTATCTTCTAGAGAAAGTTCTTGATGGACTTGTTTGTTGCTTCAATCGCTCCATAAGTCTAGGGCCTGTATGGTGAAGAGTGATGATTTTGGATTCTGTACTTAGTCATTAGAATAAAGACCTCTTTTTGGAGATGAGACCCATTGTCTATTATGATCTCAAAGGGGACCTAGTACCTGCATATGATGTTTGTCTAGATGAAACTAAGCTACTTTTCTGGAGTTTGGATTATGATAGGATGTAGCTTCTACCCACTTAGTGAAGTAGTTAATGGCTACCAGGATGTACTCATGCTAATTAGAGGACTTTGGAGTGATTCTGCCAATCAAGTCAATTGCCCAAGTTGCAAAGGGCCATGGTGTTGTGATAGGGTGAAGAGCCATCGGGGGCAATTTCTGGACCTTGGCATAAATTTGGCATTTATGACTCTTCTGAACAAATTTTGCGCAGTCTGATCACATGGTTAGCCAATAATAACCCTGATTGGTGATCTTATGGGCTAGAGCCATCACGTTCATGTGGGGGCCTTATTCTCCGTTGTGGACCCATTCCATGATCTACTAAGCTTCTTTTTCAGTATGCACATGAGATGTGCCTAATTCCATATCAGTTTGTATAGGATTCCATTCTTGTAGATGTAACTCTTTTGATAGCTCCTAGAGAGTCCTCTTTTTAGACTTAGAGGTGCCTTCAATGTATTCTTGCTTTTCTAACTAAGTTTGCATATCTCAACACCAAGCCTTACCATCAGCGAGTTGGAGATTACAACAATAGGCTATCTATTGGTGAATCTAGAGTTTCAGAGTTTTGATGACCATGTCGGGGCTGGCATCAACCATGGAGGCAAGTATTGCTAGTGCATCGACAAACTGATTTTTAGCTCGAGGAAAATACTGGAATAATAATTCTTCGAACCACTGAGCCAACTGATCTAGGTGCTAGAGGTATGGGATCAAATGTTGCTCTTTGATATTCTATTTCTTAAGTGCTTGAGAGATTATTAGGATGGAGGCCCTATAGACCATTAGACGTCTGATCTAAATAATCAAAGTTGCTTCTAATCTGGCAATACAAGCTTCATATTTTGCTTCGTTATTAATGACCTAGAATTTCAACTTAATACTAAAGGGTAGTCGTTCTCCATCCGGGGTTACTAGAACCACATTGATGCCATAACCTTGATGGTTAGTGGCTCCATCAAAGTACATCTTCCACTAATTCGAAAACCTAATGTCTGCTACATCGGCATCACCAGGAGATGAGGCTCAGCGATCTGCTATCACACTGCCTTTGATTGCTTTCTTCATAACAAATTATAGGTCAAATACCGTAAAGATAATAGCCCATTTTGCCATTTTACTGTCTGGAAATGACCTCTCCAAAAGAAATTTTGAGGGACTCTGATCAACGATAACGTGAGTAGTGTAGGAACAAAGGCAATGCTAGAGCTTGATGCAAACCCATGCCAATGCTAGGCATAGCTCTTCGATCTTGCTGTACTTTAGTTTTCTTTCCATCATTCTCTTACTCAGATAGTAAATGACATTCTTCCTGTGGCAATCTGGTGCTTCTTATGCTAGCACAGCCCCGATGGCTTCTTCTGTTATTGATAAGTAGAGGAGGAGTGGCTTTCCAAGCCTAGGAGGCTGGAGAATCAGAGGGTTGAGTAAGTATGCTTTGATTTGTTCAAAGGCTTTCTGACAGTGTCATCCCAAGCTTTTGGGGCATCTTTTCTCAATTTCATGAAGATTAGCCGACAGTTGTCTGCTAGCTGTGAGATAAATTGATTGATATATTGAAGGAGGCCTACGAACCCCCTAATCTCTTTTTCTATCTTAGGAGTTAGCATGTCAATGATGGCTTTGGATTTTGCTATGTCAATCTCAATTCCTCTTTTAGATACCATGTAGCCCAGGAAGATGGAGCTCCAAAGAGACACTTGACAGGGTTGAGTTTCAGATTGTCTTATTAGAGTATGGAGAAGAACTGCTCAAGGGCAATTAGGTGACTTGGTCCATCCTTAGTATGGACAACCAAGTCATCAACATATACTTCTACATTCTTATGCATCAGGTCATGGAAGATCATTGTGGCCATCCTCTGATAAGTGGCACAAGTATTTTTTAGACCAAATGGCATCATCTTGTAGTAGAAAATATCCTATTTTATGATGAACGAAGTTTTTGGTTTATCTGAAAAATTACCTGGTATCTAATTACACCCTATGTAAAGATCCATGATAGAAATCACACTAGGCCCTGCCATTTTGTCAATAAGCAAGTCAATATGTGGTAAAGGGAAGTCATCCTTAGGACATGCCTTATTCAGATCCCGATAGTCGATGCAAATTCTGATCTTGCCATCTTTCTTGAGAATCGGTACTATGTTGGCCAACTAGGTCGGATAATCAATGGCCTTAATGAAGTGGTTCTCCAACAACTTGGCTGTTTCCTCCTTAATTCTGAGAGATTTTCAGTTTCTATCTCCAGAGTTTCTATTTCACTGGTTTGATGTGATCATAGATGGGGATCTTATGAATGACAATGTCATGATCTATACCGGTCATATCATTAGCTGTCCATGTAAAGCAATCTAAATACTGCTTGATGAGCTCTATCAACTCCTGTTTACAATCACATTCATGCACAATAAATGTATTCTTTCATGCATTTTTTATGTCAATGTTTATTTGCCCTTTTGTTATCTTTAATTTTTCTTCTCTTTCATTTTCTATTTTGCCAGCAATCTCATTTAGGGTGGAAAAGGGGTAACAAGAAAACTGAAATTTTTTATTATTGATAAAGGTGCCATGATAAACATTTACACTGAGTTCTATAAAGAGGTCTCCTATTTCTGACAAGGAAGATAAAGAAGACTCAAACAACTCTGAACTGGACTCTGACTCAAGTTCTATTTGTGAATCAGGTTTAGGTTCGGGTAGAAGGAAGGTTGACTGCTCTATGCGCTCTTCCAGGTACCAATTCTGTAAAGTTTCTTGGATGGGCTATTTGAGGTTTGTGGGGTTTGGTTCCACTTTATCAGTAATCATGTAGAGGTTAAAGAGAGAGGTCTCCATGTTGTCCTTCCAATCAGTCTAAAGCTTGAAGAGAGGCTCACGGTCTGTTACTGAGAGCCTGACATCAAAAAGAGTTCAAAACTAGGGATTAGTCTTTTGGTTAAAGGCAATACCATGGTTCATGAAAAAGATAATAGGATTCTGATTCCCCCTCTTTGGTAGAGTAACCGTTAAGGGTTTTAAAGAATGGGCGCATCAGAATGTCCCTTATTTCACCTCTCATTATTGCCTTCTATTTGGCAATTTTTTGCTCTTCTTAGTCTTCATCTATCGGCTTGAATCTAAGACCAAAAGGACATTCAACAATCGAATATTCAGTAAAGGAGGTCATACCCTACTGGTTGCTGCCCAGTCCCATTCATGGAAAGTAACACATGGTTCTTAACATGTTAGCCACCATAAGGTTAATGTAGGGATCAAAGTCCATTGGAAAAATTTCTTTACTCGGCTTTGCCTTAATAAACTGAACTGAATCGAAGGAGAACACTGAGAATGGGTAGACTGCTAGCTCAAGCTGAATTTCCAATGATAGGGCCAGAGAGGGAAATTTTTATCTTCCCGCCAAGTCTCCTTTGATTGTTACCACTGCATTTCCATGGAGGAATTTCAGCTTCTGATGTAGAGAGGAGGCCACTACCGTAGCCTTATGAATCCACAGCCTTCCTAAAATTAGGTTGAAGCAAGCCAAGACATCCACTACCTGGAAGGGGATAGCTAGTACTGCAGGCTCGATTGTGACCTCTGGCTCGGCCACACCCAAAACTTCCTGTCTGGTGTTGTCATATGCCTTTGCTATTTGATCGAAAGGCATAAAATCTTTAGCAAGTTAACCCCAAACAACTAGCTACTTTCAAAGGGCAGACATTCAGCGCTGACCCATTATCTACCAAATCCATAGGCACTATTTTACCCCTGGCTTAGTCTATGACATAGAAAGCATGGTTGTGATCTCCTCCAATAGGGATCTTATGGTTTGAAAAGTAGAGGGCTATTGCTAGAGGGTTTCTTGTGATGGAACCCTCCAAAGCTTCTAAAGTGATATTAGCAGTTGTCTGACACTGATTCATCGCCTTGACCAATTCTTGGCGGTGTACGAAGGAAGACTGAATCAACCCCCATATAGAAATGTTGGCCTTGGTTTTCTTCAGCTGTTCCAAAATAAAATTCTCAGGCTGGGGTCCAGAGCTTGAACTGGGCATGTCTTTGGCCAAGGTGGCTAGATTGGGTAAAGTTTCGGGGGGAGGAGATGGGTATTGTCTCCCACTCTAGATAATGGCATTGATTTCCTCAAGCACGTCATTCAGGTCTATGAAGAAGCATGAGTTGTCCATGATTGGGCGGATTAGGGAGGCTAAGTCAGAGTCTAGAACCTAGTGGATCATGTGGATGTTATTTTGATGTTGGGGGAGTGGGTTAGTGTTTATGTTTGGTCTAGGTCAAACAGGGAGTATTTGGCCACTCTCCACCAAGTCCTGGATGTTATGTTTCGGGGTCTTATAGTCATCGGTCTTGTGCCTAGGTCCTTGATGGAAAGAGAAAAAATAGTTAAGGTTGTAGTGTTTTGGAATTGGATTTGGTAGGGGTCTAAGTTTCAAGGGTTGTATTAACTTGTCATCCATTGCTTTTTGGAAGATAAATGAGAGGGGAATCCCAAGATCCGTGAACTTGCGTCTTTCTGGTCAAGCAATTGGTCTTGGTAGAGGAGGAGATTATTGTCTCTAGCCAGTCAGATTGGCCACCTCATTGCATTTCTAATGGGGAGGAATTGTGTGATAGGTAGTATGTGGCTTTTTATATCTAGAGGAAAAAGCTTGATCCTCTTTAATCTGGCCTGACTAGACCAAGTCCTCAATTTTAGTTGTGGTGGCAATGAGAGCTCGAAAGTCTGGAAGGTACTGAGTCCTAAGATGACTCTAATAAGAGGGGAGTAGGTTCTTGACTATAATGTCAATCTATTCTTGTTCTGAGGGACGATTGAGCATCTGGGCAACTTTGCCTCTCCATCTTGTAAGAAAGGAAGAGAAAGATTCTCGGGCTCCCTACTTGGTAGTCTCCAAGTCTCTCTTGGTAATGTCAACCTCCACATTATAGTGGTACTGCTGGTTGAAGGCATTACAGATCTCATCCCAAGTCTTCTTCTTGGTAGTGTCTAGAGCAAAAACCAGCGAAGAGCAGCACTGGTGAGGGATTACTGAAAGAGTTTAGCCAGGAGCTCATTGTTCACACCAAGAGGAGTGAGGGCACCCACATACATTTTAAGGTGAGTTTTTGGACATCTAGTGCCATCAAACTTGTCCACGGCGGGCATCTTGAACTCTGCAGGCAGTCTGGCCTCTAGAAAGAGTGGGAGAGAGTCTACATCAATCAAGTCTTTGTACTTCTTGATGATTTTTAGAAACTTATTAAAGGAATCCATCTTCTCCATCATCTTCCTAACCTCTAGAGAAGCAGAATCATCCCCTGTCTGGCTCAAGGTGGCAGTTGCATTGGACGTGGCCCCTATCTCGGGAACCGACCCTCGGGCAGTTTGATCACCATTAGGTTGAATAGCAGGCTGTTCATTAGATCCCCCGGTCTGGTTGGGAGGAGCATTGCCATTCTAACTAGTAGTTATTAGGGTCCTGACTTCCCCCAGAATAGTCTCTTTGGGCAGTAATGGTATTCTGAAGGGAAGCATTTTACTCTGTTAGCATTGTCTAGAAATGAGTCTCTTGTTCTCGGAGCATCTCTTCCATCAGTGCTCTGAAATCACTAGGTAGAGCCATTATAGTTGTTCTCTAGTAGAAGCAAACAAAGAAGGACATTAGTACACATCTATTGTAGAAGTTTCTAGGGTTGTGCTCAAGTCAAATTTTGAGGCTTTTGGTAGTTTAGGATGCTTAAGTCAAGTTTGAGGCTTTTGGTGAAGTTGGAAGAATTTGACAAGCCAAGATTTGATGGCATGACTCAGGCATTGCTCCCATGATGGGAGATAGAAGTTCTTAGGTTCGATTTAAGGCTTTGAGGGGGCTCATATCTATTTTGAGGCTTTTGGTGTTTGAGGTTATCAAGTCAGGTTTTGAGGCTTTTGGTAGTTTATGGCGTTCAGGTTAGGTTTAAGGCTTTTGGTGAAGTTGGAAGCCATGCGCGAGCCAAGATTTGAGGGCATGACTTGGGCATTTCCCCTAAGATGGGAGATGGAAGTGCTTAGGTTTGATTTAAGGCTTTGAGGGACTCAGGTCTGTTTTGAGTCTTTTGGTGTTTAAGATGCTCAAGTCGGCTTTTAAGGCTTTTGATAATTTTAAGATGCTCAGGTCTGGTTTGAGGCTTTTAGTAATTTTGTGATGCTTAGGTCTAGTTTGAGGCTTTAGTATTTTTGTGTGCTCAAGTTAGATTTGAAGTTTTAGTAGTCTGAGGTGCTTAGGTCTGGTTTGAGGCTTTGGTAATTTTGTGTGCTCAAGTCAGATTTGAGGCTTTGGTAGTCTGAGGTGCTCAGGTCTAGTTTGAGGCTTTTGGTGTTTGAGGTGCTTAGGTTAGGTTTTGAGGCTTTTGGCAATTTTAAGATTTTTTGGTAATTTGGTGTGCTTAGGTCGACTTTTGAAGATTTTGGTAATTTTAAGATGCTCAAGTCTGGTTTGAGGTTTTGTGATAGGTCAAATATATTTCCTCTAGTTGGGATTAGTGTTTAGATTTACCACTGTTTAGTGTTTAGGTGAAGACTGGATGGGTTTAGGATGCCACTGATTAGTGTATGGGTTGACCACTAGATTGGTGATTGGGTTGACCACTAGATTGGTTTTTGTCTTGACCACTGGATGGGTTTGGGATACCACTGGTTGGTGTATGGGTTGACCACTAGATTGGTGTTTGGGTTGACAACTGGATTGGTGTTTGTGTTAACCACTGGATTGGTGTTTGTGCTGACCGCTTGATGGGTTTGGGATAACATTGGTTGGTGTATGGGCTAAACACTAGATGGTGTTTAGGTTACCATTGTGTAGTCTCTTGGTCCATAACATGTAATGTGTGAGTACATGAATGTTATGCAAAATGGTTTCATGATGTAGGGTGCATGTAATCCTAGGGATCGGATCTAGGGTTATTATATGCTTTTGGTGGATTGGTTTGAGGGTCCCATCCACTAGAGTTGATATATACCTTGTCATTTGACCATATCGTATCAAATAATACGATTGGTACACGAAACCCTTTACCCTAGCGTAAGGAATGAAGGTGCGCTGGATGAGTAAGTAGCTTTCTCAACCCGAGACAGCTCTAAGGAAGATTGCCCCAAAGTGATAATAGTAATTCGGTTTGCTTAATTCTAATGACGGGAAAAGATCCCAATTGATGCATCCGTATGTATGCAAGGTGATTTTCAATTTTGAAGCCAAATTGGAGCTTCGAAACCTACTTGGTAGTCCTCTTACTACATTTTTTAGTTTGAAAAATGTTTAAGATCCCCAACAGAGTCGCTAGCCTGTGAGCCTCCTCTCAGGCGTCGTGGGACAAACCCACTGTGGCGGTGATCTGTCTGGAAAGTCCCATTGGTCGGTTTATCACGGAAGAAACTAGAAAATACTGAGACTAGCCAGAGGCTTGCTGTGGTCCTTTCCTAGTTCATTTTTAGGTTAGCCTTGTATGCAATTAGGTTGTTTGATTATTGATCTAATTACCAATTTTATCAGTTTTATGGCCTTATTTAGCGCTTAAGCGATATCTTGTTGACTCTTTGGAGCACTTTGACTATATGGGGTGTGAGAGTCGTCACCTTACTTTGTTTTTATTTTAGGGGAAAATATAAGATAAAGACCCCATGATTGACTCCTTTACTGTGTGCCACAATGGATAAAATGCACTAGCCTCGAATCATTGGGTTCGGAGACCAAGTTTTCGGTTTCATTGCGTGGATCAATAGTTTGTGTTCTAATTGAAAATCAAAATTGTTGTTTTTGCATGAATGTTAGATTATCGATGCATGGGCATACTCACAATGCATGTCAATATTAGAAATATAGTGCATTAAAAGTAAGTAGTTGTAGTAAAGGTGTGTATTTCAAGGTTGTGTAACACATTTCTTAAGTCTTGACTGGTCAGTTCAGTCGAAGGCCCCCTACCTAGGCTAAAATCCATAGGCATGCCTTCATACCTCGTTTGTATGAGGAACAGGGCACACGAAGTTCTACCATCGATCAGGATGGTAGAGTTTTGAAGGTTCCACTCTTAGAGTGGGCTTACTTGTGTGCCAGCTGATTCAAGGCTTTATTTTGAAAGCTGGTTTTGATGTTTTGTCCAATGGACCAGGCTGAAAGCATGTATAGTGCCGACTAGACTGGGCTTAATAGTTTATAAGGTGTTGGATGGACCAAGCTTAATTGACAAAGTCTGAGTTGCATAATTTTAGCCTTATGACGCAGCCTGATCGGAGCTCCATGGTGTGATGTTGACCAAGGAGGTTGAGTCTTCCTCCAATATAAGCTAAGGTAGGGTACGAGGATCCATATATTAGTCTTATAATATTGTTCAATGATGAATTATTAATCAATCACTAGATTTGATTAATAATTAATCACCTAACTAGTAGCTTTGGCTTGAGGAAGGTCCAATTGTAAGTGAAAGTCAAAAGGATTGACTTTTAAGAGCTAAGTCGAGCTACTCAACTATGGAAGATGAGCAAAGTCAAACTTTATGGTGATAGAATTGCACGAGAGAGGATGAGCGCCGTTGATGCTTGAGAAGCACTCGATCAAGTAACAAAATATGTGAAATTGGGGGGGGGGGGGGGGGGAGTGTGCCTTTTATAGGCAAAGGGGGTGGCTTAACTGGCCACCCTTAAAATGGTGCCAAAAATCTCTCTTTCGGCGCCGATGGGGAGTCTAAACGTTAGCCTGAACGGTGCTACCGCTGGGGTGATAGGCGCCGATCAGGGCAAATTACCAGGATTCCCCTCCCCCTTTTTTTTGGGTTTTTAGGCTTTTTAGAGTCCGTTTGAGGCTCAAACAACATTCGATCAAGCTGATTCTTGCATCATTAGAGCCATGGTAGAATTTTCTAGAGCCTGGTGCTCAAATCATGGTCAACAATCAGTTATGGCATGAAAAAGTGGACCAAGAGATTGACAAAGATTGAAAAGATTAATTTGAGC
Organism: Jatropha multifida; assembly: GCA_948099535.1. Classification (NCBI taxonomy): domain Eukaryota; kingdom Viridiplantae; phylum Streptophyta; class Magnoliopsida; order Malpighiales; family Euphorbiaceae; genus Jatropha; species Jatropha multifida. The sequence goes on from CANUEX010070226.1 coordinate 51,570, forward strand.
TGACACGGTATGGTGTCTTTGGTGACTTTGAGAGGCCTACTATTCGACCAAGCTTTTCTAGATGCATGCTTGCACCTATGGGATCTGCAAGCTCTTGTGTTTTGATTTGGCATGCATTTTGAGGAGATGTGCCCAACATATGAGGAGTTTGCGACTCTATGGGGCAGTAGTTCTAAGAGGCTTTAGTGGCTGCACAAACCGAGTTCGAGTTTTTCAGGAGCTTCGTGAGGATACTGGGTCTATTTATGGTAGAGGCTCGAGAGCTAATAGTGGATGATTGGGTTGATCTGGCAAGGCTTGTTTAGCGGTATCTAGATCCACTTAACTTTGTTGACTTGGAGCATCAGAGATTCAGGACCTGAGCTTTGGTTTTTGGCTTGGTGAGCAACTTGTGTATTGACTTATTCAGTAGGTTATGAGATTTGAGAGTGGCAGACCTGGTCCTTCAGATGAAGCGAGGTGTAGGGATTGCCGGCATGGCTTTAGTAGAGACTATCTTGAGCCTCGACCAAGCTTATAAAGTGGATGGGATCTGATCAACTAGTTCGATCCTGCTTCAGGTAAGCATTCTCAACTAGCTTTTTTTTGTGTTTAGATATGCTACTTTTTAAAAAAAGGCTTAGGCTTTTAGCTGCATTTGAGTGCTTGTTTAGATTCGAATAATGGGGCAAGGTCTAATTTTGCAAGCTTTCACAAAAAGGCTTGAGTTATTTATATTACAGTTTAGCTGAATCTGTTTAGGTAAGGGGCTTTGTCTGTGAATGCCTATTTAGACTTGGGTAGTAGAGGGGGAAAAAATCTTACTTTCAAGGAAAGGCTTAAGTGTTTGAGTGAAGTATAGCTGAATTTGTGGGGCGAGAGAATATCTGCATTTGAAAGCCTATTTTATTTTTATTTCACGATGCAATGTTTGGTCTTATAGGCTTGGCTGAGAGATCATCTGAGGGTTATGGAGCCACCATGACATCATCTATATGAGCCATCGTAGTACCAATCTAGATGAGTCGTGATGGGACTTGGGTCAAAGGATGAGTAGCTACGATGGTTGCTAGCGCTGAGGATGAATTAGATTTTGTGGAGGTGTGACTAGTATGAGGTGAGGAGGTTTATGGTTTAGTCAGATGGATACCACATGGCTTATCCCCTTAGTATGGATAGTATTACATTCTATCCTGGCTCCAGGTTGATGAGATAGATGGGGCATGTTCAAGGGTTGCCGCCAGTTGTAACTCTCTTTCAGGACATACTAATCTCTCCTTGGGTTCTTGTGGCTATACTGGGTAGCTGGTCAAGAGGGGTCATGTGGTTGAGGTTGGAGCTTTTGGGGGTAAGATTGCTGCTTATGAGGATTGGTGGGTTATTGAGCATACAGCGACTTTGACTCAAGAGAGACCATAGAGCGACTTTGACTCAAGAGATGGATGCTAGACTTTGCGCGATGAATGAGACAACCCTACACTCTACACGATAGGCTGACTTGGCAAATTTTGACTACTCTAAGGAGATAACTCCGAGGTGGCACTGACGGTTTGTCTAGTTTCTTGGTGCATGCCAACCTTATGTTGATAGGGTAGGATTTCATTCTCTTGATTTTTCACCTAGCCTGTGTTTTGTGAGGGATTTGAGATATGACACCGAACCATGATGTATAGAGGATTCAGTTGACACATATTTTGATTTTTGACACTCTAGATAGTGGACACATTTAGACAATTGACACAGACAAACAACAAAGATTGATGATAGGGATAGATGCTTGAGCGATAGAGCTTTTGTGATTTTCTTTTTACGTAAAGACATGAGATATGTAAAAATAAAATCATTCTGACTCTTTTGGAAAAAGAAGTTCAGTCTTATCCTTCATGAAATTATTGATTGTGAGCCTTAATTTTTGCCGAAGCCACCCTTTTGGGTTTTCGACTTGGTAGGCTGCCCTAATTTTTGCCTAAGCCACTCTTGCGGGTATTTAGCTTAGCGGGTTTTACCGATTTTGCCTAAGCTGGCCACCCTTGCATGTTTTCAACTTAGCTCATTTCATTTTGATTTTTGATTTTTTATTAATTGCCACAAAAATCTAAAATTTGCATGAGAAGCATGGCAAAAATGTATTTTTATTGTTGTTGTGACTACACCCACAGGTTGGGCTACTTATGTATCTCGTACTTTTGGAACATATTTTTGGGAGTCAAGTCACTATAGTCTAACTTAACGATAACATAAGGGGTAATATTTTGGTGCTAATGCCTAAATGCATTCACACAAAGCATCTTTTGAGCTTATCCAAGTTGTGTGGATTAGTGAATTCATTGCCATCTATGTTAGACAAGATGACACTGCCTCTAGAGAGAATTTTCATCAATATGTAAGGGCCTTCCCTGTTTGGCCTGAATTTACCTCGAGGATCTTATACAGGAGCTTTGATTTTCTTGAGTACAAGACAACATTCTTGAAGTTTCTGATCCTAGATTCTTCTGTTAAAATGTCTGGCTATTCTCTATTGGTAACTCTGAATCTAATTAAGAGCCTCTAGCCTTTTCTCATCGATGGAATTTAACTAACTTTGGTAATTTGGGCCCATCCTGCTTCAGGCAATTAGCTTTCTCTCATGACTCTGGATAACCTAATTTGAACTTTGATAGGGAGGACTGCTTCCATCCCATATACAAGTGAGTAGGGTGTCAGTTAGGTTGGCATTTTGATGAAGGTTCTATATCCCCATAAAGCAAAAGGCAAATGCTCATGCTAGTTTTGGTGATTGTGAATCATCTTCTGGAGAATGCTTTTGATGGACTTATTGGCTGCTTCAAATGCTCCATTGGTCTAGGGCTTGTATGGTGAAGATCGATGGTGCTAAATTTGTATTTCATAATTAAAGTGGAGACCTCCTATGGAATTGAGACCTATTATCTTATATGATCTCAAAGGGAACTCCTTATTTGTACATGATGTTCGTTTGGATGAACTAAGTTACTTTTCTAGAATTCAAGACCTTGTACGAAGTAGCTTTTACCTATTTAGTGAAGTAGTCAATGGCTACCTGGATATACTCATGCTGATTAGAAGATTTGGGGGTGATTCTGCCAATCACGTGAATTCCCCAAGTTGCATAGGGCCATGATGTAGTGCTAAGATGAAGAGCTATTGGGGGTAATTTTCGGAGCTTGGCATAAGTCTGGCATTCATGACATTTCAGGACAAACTTGGCACAGTCTGATCACATGGTAAGCCAAAAATAATCGTAATTGGTGATCTTATGGACTAGAGCCAGTCCATTCATGTGGAGACCTTTTCTCTCCCGTGTACCCACTCCATTATCTGTTGAGCTTCTTCTTCAGTTATGTACCTGAGATGTGCCTGATTGCATGTTCATTTGTACAGGATGCCATCCTTATAGAGATAGCCTTTAGATAGCTCTTGGAGAGTCCTCTTGTCAGACTTAGAGGCACCCTAGGGGTATTCTTCCTTTTCTAATCGATCCTAGATATCCCAAAACCAAGGCTAACCATCAGCGAGTTGGAGATTATAGCAATAGGCTGACAATTGATGAATCTGAATATTTAAAGGCTTGATGACCATATTAGGATTGGCATCAACCATGGAGCAAAGAGTAGCCAGTGCATTAACAAACTAATTCTTAACTCAGGGCAAATAGTGGAATGACAATTCCTCAAATTATTTAGCCAACTGATCGAGGCATTGGGACCAAGCACTATTTCTTGATGTTCCATTTCTTCAATGTTTGAGAGACTATCAGGCTGGAGTCTTCATAAACTGTTAAGCACTTGACCTTAATACTCAGGGTCGGTTCTTACCCTACAATATATGCTTCATATTTTGCTTCATTATTAGTCACCTGAAATGCTAGCTTAATACTAAAGGGCAGTTTTCCCCATCTCGAGTTAGTTAGCGCCGTAACCCTGATAGTTGGCAACCCCATCAAAATACATCTTCCATTGGTCTGTTTGAATTAGGAGGTCTTCTTCTTTCGGGAACCTGATGTTTGCCACTTCAGCATCATTGGGAGACGTAGCTAGGTGATTTGTTATCACACTACCTTTGATTGCCTTCTTTGTAATAAATTTCAGATAAAATGCTGCCAAGATAGTGGCCGATTTAGTAATCTTACTATCTAGAATTAGCCTCTCCGTAAGGAATTTCAAGGGGGCTCTAGTCAATGATTACATGAGTGGTGTAGGAGCAAAGGTAATACTAGAGTTCAGTGCAGACCCATGCCAGAGATAGGCAAAGATGTTCAATCTTACTATATTTCAATTTTGTCTCCAGTATGCACTTACTCAGATAGTAAATGGCATTCTCCTTAAGTGAGTATGGCGCTTCCTGTGCCAACATAACCCCTATGGCTTCGTCTATCACTGATAAATAAAGGAGTGGCTTTCTAGGCCTTAGAGGCTGGAGCATCGGAGAATTGAGTAAATATGCCTTGATTTGTTTAAAGGCTTTTTGACATTGTTCATCCCAAGTCTTTGAGGCATCCTTTCTCAGTTTCTTGAAGATCGGTCCATAGGCGTCTGCTAACTGTGAAATGAATTTGCTAATGTACTAGAGATGGCCTAAAAACCATCGAATCTCCTTTTCTAACTTAGAAGGCTGTATCTCAAGGAATGCTTTGGATTTCGATGGATCAATTTCAATCCCTATCTTGGAGACCATGTAGCCTAGGAAGATATGAGATGAAGCTCCGAAGAGACATTTAGTAGGATTAAGTTTCAAGTTATACTATTGGCGGAGCTTGGAGAAGAATTGTTTGAGGTCCCTGGTGTGGAAAACCATGTCACCAACATATACCTTTATGTTTTTATGCATTAGGTCATGAAAGATTATGGTGGCCATCCTCTGATAGGTGGCATCAGCATTCTTCAGGCCAAATGGCATCATCTTGTAATAAAAGGTACTCTATTCTGTGATGAATGAAGTCTTCGACTTATCTGGTGGATTATATTGTATTTGGTTATACCCTGCGCACAAGTCTGTGGATGAAATCTTGCTGGATCCTGCCATTCTCTCAATAAGCAAGTTTATGTGAGGTAAGGGGAAATAATCCTTGGGGCATGCCTTGTTTATATCCTGATAATTGATGCAAATTCTGATTATGCCATCTTTCTTAGGAACTGACACTATATTTGCTAACCACGTTGGGTAATCAATGGCTTGAATGAAATTGTTTTCCAATAGCTTGACCGTTTCTTCTCTAAATTTGAGAGAGATCTCCAGCTTCTGTCTTTGGAGCTTCAGCTTTACTAGTTTAATATGATCATACGTGGGGTGTGACACCCAAAATTCGATTTCGTAAAAACAAAATCTTAAGGGCCATATTAGGTTTAACACCAAAGAGTTAAACCGGTATACTTAATACTTGACAATTTAAAAATGCATTCTTTTAGTTTTACAAAAATGACTTAAAAAAATCTTTATATTAGTTTTTAGTGATTTTATGCTTAAATCTACATGTATGAATAATGTAGATGCTAAATATGGGCTTTTGTGAAATTTAAATATTGTTAATGTTTTTTTTTTGGTTAGCTAAATTTATGGTATTATTTTTTTATGATGTTTAAATATTATTTTATGTATGTGATATGTAAATATTATAGTGCGAGGTTAAACATAATAAAAAGGATGATCTTAGTAAATTATTAGACTTGTTATGTAAAATTATTGGAGACATAATTATTTTTTATACCAAATAATATTTTCAAGATTCATGGATTTATTTGAACATGTTCCAAGGACCAAGGAGAAATTTCCTATGCTTGTGGAGACTTTGAACAAGGAAATTTCAAGGACTATTAAGACATTTTCTAAGCATCCAAATGCAATTTGCATTAATTATGGACTAAAGAACTATTTGGGACTTGATTAAGGACTATAATTATAAATTGGACCCTTAAAAGGGATTAATTGTGAACTATGGATAAATTAATATACCATTAGTCTATTTATTCCAAGTGGGACCCATTTATAATTAATGAGGACCTTAAGGACTGAATTGTAATTTGTCCTTACTTAAGATGATTGATTAACTAGGATTAGTGATAATTAAGTAGTAGTAATAAATTAATTGGTTAGGTGTAATTTAATTAAGTGATTAGATAGTTAATTGGTGATATCTAGATTAATTAGGTACTTAATTAGTAAATAATAGGAATAATAAAAATAAAAGAATTTTATGGCTACTACATCAACTAAGTACATAATTAAATTAACTTTGGAAGTTAAGGGAATATTGAATTTAAAAATCCTATTAGATCAATTAAATAATTAATTGATCCACTTAAGTCCAAGTTAGGAGAATATTAGAAATAGTTGAATTATGAATTAATTAGGTGGTGATATATCATGTTTAATATTAATGCCTTGGGAATTGTGCCATAGTCTTGGAATTTGTGCATATTAGTGAATTATGAATGATTATGTGAAATATATTATGATTTTA
>CANUEX010070258.1:0-21108 GCA_948099535.1 Jatropha multifida
TGTAATAATAATGTTAAGTGTATGTAAGACTTTATGGGAATGATTGAGTTGAATAAAATAAGGCCCTGTGATAGTTTGAGTCATTAAAAATATAATGGGCCAACTTGTAGAATATTTTCATATAATTATGGTGTTGAAATCAAAAATTAGGCTTACTACGGGCCTCGGGGGCCTTAAACTTACCCAGGTCCTAGTGCCGGTCCGACCCATGGAAACGGGTCGTGACAATTTATTTATTAAAAATGTAAAAAAAAATCAATCAAATGATAGAAATATTATATATATATATTTAGGTTAAAACTTTTTAATGATTAAAATTAATATTATTTTAAGATACCTTAAATTTAACAATATTAACAATTTCATTATTTTCCCATCATTCCCACTTTTATATATAGTATAGAATATATTATTTTTTATTTTAATAACTATGTAAATAAGAAATATTAATTAAACTTTCAAAAAATATCTGATAAAAAATTATTAATTTTAAATAACTATAAATAAAATGATCATAAAAATATTAATTTAAAAAATTTATTAGTATTTATTTTTCCAAAGTTAATGGAATTTAAATAAAATAATATTCAAATCAGCTAGCAGCTGATATAAACAAATTAATTGTTGGATATAAACCAATTAAACTAAACCCCTTCTTAGATTTGGTGGGGATAGTTTATTCAACTTATTAATCATAAATAGTATTTCTTTTTCTTATTATTTTGGTTGAGTCATATACTTATCACAGAATATTAAAATTTATTTCTCAAAGTCACTTGACAACTTCAAACTCCAAAACAATTAAAACTAAACAACTCTTTCAAAAGTTTTTCCCTAACATCTGAAAGTGTTATTTACAAAATAAATCACTTTCAAGTTTCATCATCACTACCAAACTGGGTACCAAATATTTAACCATAAGTATAATGTCATAAATCAACTTGTGACAATTTTATTATTTTTAAATAAACAATATTATTTTTCAAGCTTAAATCTATTGTCGATCGTACATATATTTAACATTAGGTTGTGTGTTAGTGTGCAAATTATTATCCCACATTAGTTTGGGATAGCAAAATATAAGATTTAGATAATCCTCCTCTTCTTTAATTAGTTTTTAGAAATGAAATTAAGCCAATCCATTTTACAATATGGTATCAGAGTCTATCCCGTTTCAACATTAGACCACGAACACAGTATTGTTAGTTGGTCACTATCATAATGGCAATGACAATCTCCACCGTATCATGGAGATAATGATGGAAATGAGGAAGTGTTTTGCTTTAATTGCAAGGTAATTAACCATCAAATCTTTCCCTTGATAACAAAAGGAATTGATCATAGCCCCATACATACATAATATATATGTGGCTTCCAATGATAAATCAAGATTTTTGATTGTCAATTCGTGAAAATTACATTGGTCCGTATGTATGTGATAAATGAGGTGTCTTAACAAAGACCGCAATAGGGCAATACCTAAATTAGAGACCCTTTCAAAGATGGGGCACCCATCAATTTTGAGGAAAGATTTGAATCCTATGGTTATCTAATTCCTTGGTTCTATCTTTACTAGATTGCCTTCTTCAACTAGAAAACCTTTATTAAAGGAAATTATTTTTGACAATTTTGTATACACCAAAACCTTTATTATCATTACTAGATATGGTTCTCTTTTGACAATTTGGAGCATCTCAATTCTCAACCACCGTTTTGTTAGAGGTGCGTCATAGAATAATAGTTTATTAGTTTCTCACGTTGCAACTAACCACCTTAATTATCATTAAAATCCTTAAACAAAATTAACATATTATTATTAAGGAACCGCCCATTCTAAGCTCACCTACCTCATGTCATTCACCTTCATTTCTATAGCAGCAGTTATCCACGATGGACACTGAAGGGAAGGGGATGGAATTTCAATCTCCAGTAAAACCTGTCTTGGATAAAATATACAACTGTGGGTGTTTTCTGACTAATAAAATATACAACTTTATAGCGATTAGGACAACCATGGCTAATATTTAACGTTCGGGTCATGGGAATTCTTCATAGAGTACAGAACTTTTAATTGATGGAAAACGGTAGGATGGCAGCCACAAGATCACATATGCATAACATCTACGCAATCCACAGAGGTATAGAAAGTATAAATGAAAATTATGCAATCATAAATATCTCTTGAACGAATGAAATCAACACTGACAGCTCTTACTCTACTGAAACCACAATGGTTTTCTCTCCAATCTTTTGTTGTGTGACCTACGTTATTTCTTTTGAATTATCTTTGAGGGCGGACGATTATTGAGAGGGGAAAACAAGATATTGAAAACTCACAATTACGTCTAGTCTAAGCGCGTCTTATATATATATATATATTTTTTTTTTTTCAATTAAAAATAATGTTAATATATACATATAACCATGTTTTGCAATATTAATATTATATTTAATTAACCTCTTAATCAACTCTAAATAACACATTGTCCACATGAATAAAATTAATAAGGCTCTCTTAGAATAATAATAATGTATCTATTCAACCTCTAAAACATTATTATAATAAATTATGAATTGTTCCACTAAAAATTCACAATTGAACTCCTTAATTTCGAGTATCCTAGTATTAAAATATAGAAACTCTCAGTGTTAAGATTACGGATGCTGTCAATTCAATTAAATTATTAATTATTTTATTTAATTGACAATTTAATTCTTCAAAAATTCTACTTAACTTAAATCATCTTTCAAAAATTAAAGTAGAAATTCATATTTTGAATATTACATTGTTTGTTTGCAATGTAAAACATGACTTAATTTTTGAAAAATAATTTTAATACCTGTTTTTTTATTATCAAATTCAATCCAATTAAAATTTTACTTTGTATTTGCATGATTTTCTCTACAAAATTCTATTTCTAAATTCTCCCACGTTATTGTTTGAAATCAATTAATGGAGTTTTTCTAGTTTCATTTCAACCATCATCTTTAGTTTAGCTTCGACATGTGATCACGTAGTTATTTTAATAATGAAACTCGATTACAATGTTATGTTGTTGCAAAGAATGCCAAAGTTCTCTTTATTACAAATCAATTCGATATTACCATTATTAATTATTTTAAATTTTCATAATTTATAATAGTGTATAGAAAAATAATAATATAATTAATAAAATAATATTTAAAAATTAACGGGCAACTACTATTTTCGACTAGTTTATTCAATATTTGAATTTGTTAAAATCAAATAACATCGAATCCAATCCTCGGACATAAAATTGCTATCCCCAGTATTTAGTGGATTTGCAAGTCACGTGCATCTGTTGCTAATCATTTGGTTTGATCAAATATAAATACGCGCTTTACTCAAAGTATGGAACGGAATTATTGTTACTTGCTAGAATGAAAATGTGTTTGGGGGCTGCACACGTGCATGTCACGTGAACATAGAAGGAGCAAACAAAGATCTTGCCGGAAAGCTATGAGTATAATGAGAAGACTTGGGGTATGGGCTGCTAACACCATCAATTCGGTATGAGCAGATCTTAATATTTATTGAATTAGTTAATTAAAGAATCTAATTTAAGCCATGTTATATACAAATTAATTGACATAGTAAAACAAGTGATTAACTGCTAAAATTTAATATTAATTCAAAAATATAACAAGCTGGATGTGAAACTTTAAATTGCTGTAAAATTTTCCTATTTTTGACAGTATTTTAAGATATATTCAATTGTATTCTCAAAATATATATATATATATATTTATCAATAAAATAATAATAATTTATTTATATGTTTAGAATTAATTATATTTATAGTATTTAAAGTTTTAATCTTTTTTTATTTTAGTATTTCAATAGAAAAATTATATTTAAGTAACTGAATTAATAATTTTTTTATAATTAAATACATTTAGCCAGAGTTTTTCACTAGAAAATCAAAATAAAGTGTCATACCTTATTACGTTATATTTATTTATTTTTCTGGACTATTACTTTTTAATTTCTTTTTTCTCTTTTTTTTTATTTTAGAATCAAAAGAAAATTAAAAGGAATTTTTAAAAATTTTTTGGATAAGAGATATAAAATAATAAAAAATAAAAATTGAACAAAGAAATATGATTTTAATATTTTCGAAAAAAATTTTTTTTTGATAATATATTTTCAAATCAATTTACTCTATAATTACCAAACATAACCAACGTCCAGCAGATTTATGTTTTTTCTTTCCAAAAAAAAGAGTCTGATTACCAAACACAGCCTCAGTCCAACCAAGTACCGACTTATATTTTTATTTACCTTCCAAAAGTAAGGCCATTTTGATCTATATGACACGTGTTTAAATCAGAGTGGATTTAAGAACATTGAGTTGACTGAGAGGAACCACACGGGAAGAAACGCTTTACACATAAGATTTGGGCGCGATTTAGTCGAGGTGGGCAGGCCAAGTTTAGCAAATGGATTCTTTTTTTTTTCTCATATCCAAAACAAACATTGCATAACCAAAATAAATAAATAAAAGCTTTCTTATGGAAATGTTCTTATTCGGCTTCTAACTTGTACAAGCAAACAGAACCTCTGCTTCTTCTTCTTCTTCTCTCTTTTTGTATCTTTTGTACAGTGAAGGAAAAGAGAAGTGATCTAGTATCTTTTCTCTTTAATACGTACTATGAAGAAAAGGAGGAGAGATCATGTTACCAGTCACACTATCACCGCTGTTCTTCGCCGGATTTTCCTCATTATGCGGCGGCGCCACCATTTGTTTCATCTCCTCACCGCCTTTTTATGTTGTCTACTCTTTCTCTTTCTTGCTTTCTCTATTTTATCTTCTCCTCCTCCTATTAACGACCACCTCTCTTCAATGGTAATTAATATTCTCTGTTGTTCTGATTGTTATGGAATTTGATTATACTCTTTTTTCTGTTCGTTAATGCAAATGATAATTTCTTTGATATTGGAGTATAAGTTTTTTCGTTTGGTTTTGAGAGATTAGTCTCGAAATGGAGTGACTGTAAACTCGACTTCCGCTACAACGCCGGCGTTTCGTGTTACGGTACCTATATATTCTAGTTTGATGCGTTTGTTTATTTTATAGTTTGATGTGAGTTTGAGATTTTGATTTTCGTTTACACTCTAAGATTCGGATGATTCATGTTTCCTATTTCCAGGAAGGTGGAGAGAGCTCGGGGCCGGGGCGTGAATTATGGAGCTCAAGATTATCCAAGTTTTATTATGGTTGCAGTAACGCCAGTGACAGCTTTGCAAGTAAACTATCGAAATCTAATCTTAGTTTTTTTAAAAAAATTTAAATTTTGGTTGAAAAATGAATAATGTTTTGATATTGAACTCCCTATAAATAGATAAGAAGTTTTGAATTTCAATAGTAATATTTATTTATATTTATAATATCTATTTTCCACCCAAATAAAGGAAAAAGACAGATAATAGAATGCACGTTTTCGTTTATTGTTGAAATTTATTTATCTTTCATAAATTTTATTTATTGAAAAACATGTTAAAATAAAAAAAAATAAAAGTAAAAAGAGAAAAATAACTATTACCTGCATAGTTTGTCCACCTCTAGAAGTGTCTTACAGTAATGCTCCTTGTGATGAAATGGTTTTTGAGATCTGAAAGCTCGAATCAGTTAGCAGGCAGCTATTATCTTGCACCCTTTGTCTAATTTTAGGAGTCTCACAGTTATTCTTCTTGTGATAAAAAAGGATTCCGACATTTGTGAGCTCAAATCAGTTCCATTTTGATATTGGATTATGGAGATTTATTTATTTATTTTCTTTTTTTTACCTCTTAGGTTACTGGTAATAAACTTGACGAATATTTGGAGTTTTAATCAATTACATAATTTTTCTTTCTTTATTCAAATTCTTGCTTAACTCCTGTTTGTAGAAGAAATAGTTAGCAAACTTGCTTTTGTATCTTATAGTCGTCCAAGGACATAGGCAGTTTGATTTAATGGAGCTATATTGTTGTATCTTATAGCTGCTGATGTGAAAACGCATCACAGTCGATTCTTGTTGATTGCTACCAGCGGAGGCTTAAATCAACAGAGAACAGGGGTGAGTCTCTTAACTCTAATATTCTTGAGCCAAGTCAACTAGTCAATTGTTGATTTTCAAGAACTGGAGTGTTATTTCAACTGTCAAATAAAGTAGACATATAACAGTGGACATTTTTGTTTCAAGATCAAGTCAACCTTTAAGATTAATAATTGTTGGTTCCACAATTTCTCATGTAAATTCACCGAAGTCATTTATGAAACTCAATGTTTGTCTTGTGATTGTTATATGGATGGAGTTATACTTGCACTTTTGTGCTGTAATTTGTCACTTATATTATTTAATTATTACATCTGGAAAATCAACAGTGTCGATGTCTTTCTGTTTTTAATATTGGGATGGCAGCCGGATTTTTCTGTTCATCTCCTGTGTGTCTTTTCTTGTTAAACATATTGGGATTAATACCGGTGAGAAACCCTGTTCATGTTATACGCATGTGAAAGTATATTTAGGGGCACTAGATCTAGTGAAGTTGTGGACTTTTGTATGCAACCATGATCCATTTTCAAATGTATAATTCATTGCAAATGTTGCTATTATATTGGTTACTGTTGCTAAATTGTTTTCATGCAGCGATTGTTTTACACCTATTTTGGCTGCAGATAACAGATGCTGTTGTTGCAGCTTATATTTTAAATGCAACTCTAGTTGTTCCAAAACTGGATCAGAAATCATTTTGGAAGGATACTAGGTTTGCTGTTGTGCTCATTGGTGAATTACAATTTCAAAGTCTATCTGCTAGACTGCTTTCCACTGTATTAATATGTGATTCGGTGTTTGGTGCAGTGATTTTTCTGACATCTTTGATGTTGAATGGTTCATTTCGTTCCTCTCAAAGGATGTAAAAATCACCAAAAATCTCCCAATGAAGGGAGGGAAAGCTGTGATTCCTTATTCCATGCGTGTCCCAAGGAAGTGCTCTCCAAAATGCTATCAAAGTCGTGTTTTACCTGTTTTTAGTAAGAAGCATGTAGGTTCTCAATTTCTAACTAAACTATCAAATGCCAATTTCACCAAAATAGTTTTTCAGTTGTGGATTACCCAATTTCTAGGGTCTTATTTGGTGGAATTGATTTATGTTCTAAATCCATGAAAAGAACTTGATTTCACATACTTTCTTAGTAGTTTCTTTCACTAGATGATGGACAGGATTATACAAATATGCTGTAGAACTTGCATGAGCAGTAAATGCTAGTGTAATTGGTGTCCCAAGTTAACAACAAAATGCCTACACATTCAAGTGAAGTGTGGATCTGTGAGTTATGTTGTAGGTGAAATTGCAATAATGCATCATGAAGAATGATAAACTCTAGTTCCATCTGATTTCATAGTTGAACTTTAGTTGGACACTGAAACATGCATTTCTTTAAAGTAACTTACCTAGGATCAAGTTAGTTCCTTCATTTCAAGATGGAGTGTGATAAATTTAAGAAAGTGGGGAATCAGGATGAGATGAGGCATGCATATGTTTATAAAAGCCAAAAAGTAAAGAAGTTCCAATAGACAATAACGGATGAAAACCCTGAATTTTATTATGGACAGTTGTTTAGTGTTTCAGTAATTCTATTGGATATTCCTTATGCTCTTTCTCTCTCTTGAAATTTTTTTTTTTGTCACTTCAACATATGCAGCATTTTAGAGATCTTGAAACTCTGCTGATGTAAAATAACAATGGATTACTGAGCTTTAATGCTATTTGGGCTCCATTATTGTGCATGTTGTTAAAGAACTCAAGTTTGTTCACATTTTATTTGTTTTGTAGGCTGTTCAACTTGGGAAATTTGATTACAGGCTCTCAAATAGGCTGGACATGGATTTGCAGAAGCTGAGATGCAGAGTCAACTACCATGCTTTAAAATTTACCAATTCAATTCTTGAAATGGGTAAAAAGTTGGTTGAAAGAATGAGAATGAAAAGCAAGCACTTCATTGCATTGCACTTGAGGTAAGGTCTTTTTCATTTTTGATTCTTATACTTGTAGTGATTTAACTACGTTAAACATTCTTGTTATTTAGGCTTCAATTAATCCTTTTTTATATTGCCATGTAAGCATAGATGGAGTTGTTTGTCTTTAAGACTATGGATGAGATCATTAATGCAGAAAGTATCTGAATTGAGATTTTGATAGTTAATAGCCCTGAAGAAATATGATGAGTTTAAGATTTTAATAGTAGGAGAGAAGCTCATTAATGTAGTTTAACAAATTATGTTGTAGGTTTGAAGCTGATATGCTTGCTTTCTCTGGATGTTACTATGGTGGTGGAGAAAAAGAAAGGATTGAGCTTAGTGAAATTCGGAAGAGGTGGAGAAGTTTGCATGTGAGGCTCCAAGACATTTGCGCATCCTTAACAGTTTATGAAACATGTCAGAAATCCTTATTTATTTATTAATTTTTTTACTGAATGCAGCAAAAGAACCCTGATAAAGAGCGAAAGCAAGGAAGATGCCTACTAACCCCAGAGGAAGTTGGTCTTATGCTGCGAGCATTGGGTTTTGGAAGCGATATTCATATATATGTGGCATCAGGTGAAGTATATGGAGGTGAAGAGACATTAGCACCTCTGAAGGCTCTGTTTCCCAACTTACACTCAAAAGAGACTTTAGCCAGCAAGAAAGAATTGGCACCTTTTTCTGCATTTTCTTCTCGCATGGCTGCACTAGACTTCATTGTTTGTGATGAAAGTGATGTTTTCGTTTCCAACAACAATGGCAACATGGCCAGAATTTTAGCGGGACGAAGGTATGCTACTCTTTTCTTTCACATTAGATTGCTTTATGAAAAACCATTTCGTAATGTTTTTAGCCAGCAAATTTGTTACAATCCTGCAGAAGTATCTAGTAGACTTCAAGAAATAATTTTTCTTTTGAATTTTCTTTTTTTGCATTCCTTGTTTTATTTTTGGCTTTCATCATCAGGTTGTTTAAGCATCTACTTTCTTATGGAACACAAAGAATGATACCTTTTTTTTTCTATTGCAGGAGATATTTTGGGCACAAACCAACAATTAGACCAAATGCTAAAAAACTTTATAAGTTGTTCTTGAACCAACATAACATGACATGGGAAGAATTTTCCTCAAGGGTTCATACTTATCAAATTGGATTCATGGGGGAGCCAAATGAGGTGAAACCTGGGCGGGGTGAGTTTCACGAAAACCCATCATCCTGCATTTGTGAGAACTCCCAAGCAAGGACTCTGAGAGCCTCAGATCCTGAGAGTCAAATGCATGAGAGACAGGGTAAGAATAGTAAGAGCAATGAGACTGGTGATGTAACTGATGAGCACTACTTAACAGAGGATGATCATGAGCCGGATTGGTTTGATTCGGAGTATGAAGAAAACGGAATTGCTGCTCAAGGGAAGGGGGATCTGTATAAACCTGCATTAACTAAAACTGATCAACCAGAATTAGAGTTGTTGTTCTCCGACTGAGTAAAGAGACTGCCTTTTTTTTTTTTTATAATATTCTTTGCCTAACCAATTTTCATCAGATTCTTTGGATCTTCAATTTGGGCCTTCCATATTTTCTTCGACAGTCAGCATTTTATCTTCTGTAGCAGGCGGCGAAATTAAAAGAAGCAATTTGTATAAAGATGACTTGGTAAATAAGCAGTTTCAATTTCCAAATTTGTAAATATATTATGATTAGCTGCTGCATTGAGTTAAGAGTTTCTGTTGTATAAAGGCCATTGAAATTTGTGGATAGAAGAATTTTCTTGTTTCTTCTTGGACTCTTAGTTGGTGATTTTTACCATTATTAGGCAAGATGGGGTATAGAATGTCATTGACCGTAAGGAACTTGTATTATTGATTTAGTATTTGGAAAGCTAAAGTAATAAAAGAAAAAGCATTTTTTTTCTTATATTTAAAATTTATGGTGTAGAAAATTGAATGCAACAAAATTATGAAATTTTCTCGCACTATGACATATGCAAACTAACGAAGTAAAGTGCATGACTGTACCTAGGAAATTACTTTCGGATGTAATATAAAAAGTTAGTAAAAGTATTTATATTCCAATTTATATAATGCTGATTTTAGTTTCTACCAGAAATTCAAAAATTGTAACCATTTTCCTGAAATTATCTATATTGAAATGCCTGCAATTTCTGTTACAGTCATTTGTTTTTTTTTAAGCAAAAAATAAAATAAGTTTTGAAGTCATGAGTGCACAATTCCAAGTGTAGACGGTGGGCTGCTTTGGAGAGACATTTGGCAGCAGATTCTTTAATCAGCTAGATAATTGCCTTTAGCAGTTGATACTGCTGCGGTCGGTCGCTTCTGTCCAATTGTGTATAGTGCAGTTTTGTCTCTCTACTTTACGCATCGGTGTTGCTGATTCACTGAACAGGGTTAGTGTTGTCCTTAATCGGCCCCATCCAGTTCGATTTCGTTTCATCTATTTCTATAGCGAGTGAGGCTTGGTTTCTGTTCATCTTTCTTTCGAATCACATTTTCCGCCATGCCTATTTACACAAACAAATAATATTGTAAAAAAAAAAAAAAAAAATTCGCGAATTATTATTTAAATCTTTTTATCATAACTAATTTTTTCCATTCTGATTTCTACATTGTTTGTAATAGTTGATTTTTATTCATTGTAAATAAATATAATTTAATTTGTACACATAAATTTCTATTAGTTCATATATATAATTTTTTATTATAAATTATAATATTATAAATAATCTAATTGCATTCACAAATTTAAAAAATATCTTATAACATAATAAAATAATAAATAATAAATTTTTTTCAAGGTGGGGATTAGCTTCACTTGGCTTGTAACGTTTTCAATTTATATTGTTAACATATAATAATAAATTATTTTAATTAAATAAATAGACTCCTAAAATAACTCTAAATAGGAAATAAATCAGGATTCAGAATTCTTATTTGATACGAACTATTCGGACTCCACTATATATATGCTAAATATACCATAAAATCGGGTTAATCACAATTATTCTCTTCCAAATTTCTGAAAGTTTAGCAATTGGTGCGGTGAGGTAAGCGTGGAACACACCTTCACCTTTTCCCCAACCCTAGCTTTAACCAATTTGAAGCCTTTCTTTCATCATGGCCGCTAATCCCTCTGAAAACCCTAACCTGGAAAACCTAATGGCTAAACAAGGCGAACCTAGCTGCCCAATTACCTTGACTCTCCTGCCTGTATCCGATCCCCAAGTGGCAGCTGTCTTGGCCCAAGCTTACTCCCAATTTACTATTGTCCTGAACAGTATTTTGGAGAGCTCAATGCCTGGAGGTGATCTCATCACGCCTCCCAAACCCACAGACCCACTCCTTAACGAAGGAAAGGTTCACCCACCTTCTCTCAGACATCCAGCTCACTCTCTCTCCGAACGGTACCAAGAAGCTGAGTGAAAACCTACTTATACCCATGGTCAAGAGGGTAGCCACGCCCAGATTTTAGATGAGACAAACTTTAGAGATGTTGTTAAAGAGATAGTGCAAGAATGTAGGGAATCAAAAGAGAACGGAGATTATGGTCTTCGTCAAGACTCACCCTTATCTCTTGCCATACTAGCCACAACCTTCCCACCCAAGTTCAAACTCCCTACCTTTCAATCTTATGATGGTTACACTGACCCTAGAAGCCACTTAGCCACCTTTCGAATCATCATTTACCTGCAAACTAACTCAGAAGATTTGATGTGTAAAGTTTTTCCGATCACCTTCAAAGGCGTTGCACAAGAGTGGTATCAAATACTTAAAACAAGGTCTATTCATTCTTTCTCACAACTAGCCGCAACCTTTAGGACTCGGTTCATAACCTGCATCACATCTAGAAAAATTTCATCGGGCCTGATGGACCTAAAGAGAGAAGAAGGTGAAACATTGCGCCAGTATGTAGCTAGATTCCAAAGGGTGGCCATGCAGGTGGAGAACCTGAATGACGAGGTGGCAATCAGTGCGATGGCCAAAAACTGCAGATACAACAAGCTATTTGAAAATCTAAGCATCGATCCCCCTGCCACTTTTGCTGAACTCATGGCGAGAGCCCACAAATATAATAAGCTAGATGAAGCTTATTAAGCTCAACAACAACGCAAGCCAACCAAGGAGGAGAAGCATAGACCCAGAAGACACTCACCCATCGAAGGTAGGCGCTCACCCAGGAGAAGGTCGCCTATCCGGCCATTCCAAATGAGCTATACTGTCCGGACTCCTTACTCTAAAAGTTTGAAATCTTCACGAGATCCTAAGTTCACCTCGATAAAAAACCACGATCGGCAATCTTGTCGTGGATCCAGGAATAAGGTGACCGAATCCCATGTCAATATCCTAAGAGAATGAGGGAAGATTCGACAGGTAGCAGGGACAAAAGTAAATATTGCAAGTTCCACAGAGATGTGGGTCATGAAACTGATAATTGTTGGTAGTTGAAAAAAGAAGTTGAGCGCCTCATACAAATGGGCGAGCTAAAACAATTTGTAGGGGAAAATAAACAAGAAGAAAGACAACCGAACAAGCCTGATAGGGGTGTTCGGACTGTGGGTACTATTCACACTATATTCGGTGGTTCGACGGGTGGTGACAGTAATTCAGCAAGAAAAAGAAAAGACAGAGAGATATACTCTATTTTACCACCGCAGGTAGCTAAACCTAAGCAGCCTATATCCTTCTCTAAGAGTGATGGAGACAGGGTCCGAATGCCGTACAATGATGCCTTAGTGATTGAGGGCATTCTGGAGAACTTTCTAGTGAAGAGGATCTTAGTGGATGGAGGCAGTGCGGTTAATATGTTAACCATGGAGGTATTCAAACCCCTCAAACTAGATACCGCAAAGTTAAAACCCATCTGAATCCCCCTTGTTGGTTTGGCGGGTAAACCAGTTCAGGTAGCAGGCGCAATAGATTTGGACATGGAACTCTATGAAGGAGAATCATTAAAAATTGTTAAATTGGAATTCATGGTGGCAGATCTTCAATTCCCCTATAATGCTATATTAGGAAGACCTGCCTTATATGAGTTGGAAGTAGTAACAAGTATCAAATATTTAACCATGAAATTTTACTCTGATGGAGGCGAAGTAATAACTGTGAGAGGTGATCAAAAAGCAGCTCAGGAAGCCTATGTGGTAGCTTTGAAGGGTATCCCACTAACTTTACCAATCATGTGGATTCCAGAAGAAGAATCAATGAATCAGCACACAAGACACATTCCTTTTGACATTCCTAGGCATAAAGGAAACTCCAGCCTTGAACTGGTGGACGAACTAATTACATGGGAAATAGAGGAAGGAAAAAGCATAAAGCTGGGAAGGCCCCTATAAAAGCAAATAGGGTCAAGAACTTACAAGCTGAGTAAAATAGGAAGAGCCGAACTTCTCCAAACTTGGAATGCCAATAATCTCAAGTGAGCATACTAAGTGCATCTTTCTTTCTCAATATGTAACAAATTCTTCTTCACATATATATAATAAAATATGCTAAAAGACCTCAGGTTTTTTCACTTGATGCACCGAACCTCAAATCCATCAAGGGGCACGGTTCATCAAGTTTTTCCTAAAGGATCTTCAATTAAAAATTTCTTTTTATTTTCTCCTATCTTTCTAAGTTTCAGATATGCCCATGGCCTAAGCGGCCCAGATGTTCTCCTATGGCCTAAGTGGCCCAGCTGTTCTCCCATGGCCTAAGCGGCCTAGATGTTCTCCCATGGCCTACACGGCCTAGATGTTCTCCCATAGCCTAAGCGGCTCAATTGCGCCCATAGCCTAAGCGGCCCAGATGTTCTCCCATGGCCTATGCGGCCTAGATGTTCTCCCATAGCCTAAGCGGCTCAAGTTCGCCCATGGTCTAAGCGGCCCATATGTTCTCCCATGGCCTACGCGACTTAGATGTTCTCCCATAGCCTAAGCGGCTCAAGTTCAGCCATGGCCTACACGGCCTAGATGTTCTTCCATGGCCTACGCGGCCTAAATGTTCGCCATGGCCTAAGCGGCCCGATGTTCTCCCATGGCTTACGTGGCCTAGATGTTCTCCTATGGCCTAAGCAGCCCAAATGTTCTCCCTTGGCCTACGCGGCCTAAATGTTCTCCCACAGCCTAAGCGGCTCAAGTTCGCCCATGGCCTAAGCAGCCCAGATGTTCTCCCATGGCCTACGCAGCCTAGATGTTCTCCCATAGCATAAGCGGCTCAAGTTCGCCCATGGCCTACGCAGCCTAGATGTTCTCCCATGGCCTAAGCGGCTCAGATGTTCTCCTATGGCTTACGCGGCCTAGATGTTCTCCCATGGCCTATGCGGCCTAGATGTTCTTCCATAGCCTAAGCGGCTCAAGTTTGCCCATGGCCTACGAGGCCTAAATGTTCTCCCATGGCCTACGCGGCCTCGATGTTCTCCCATGGCCTATGCGGCCTAGATGTTCTCCAATAGCCTAAGTGGCCGAGATGTTCTCCCATGGCCTACGCGGCCTAGATGTTATCCCATGGCCTAAGTGGCCCAGATGTTCTCCCATGACCTACGCTGCCTAGATGTTCTACCATGGCCTAAGTGGCCCAGGTGTTCTCCCATGGCCTATGCGGCCCAAGTGGTCTCTCATGGCCTAAGCGGCACAGATGTTCTCCTATGGCCTACGCGGCCCACGATTTCTCCAATGGCCTAGGTGGCCTAGTTCTCCCCATTCGCCAATAGCCTAACAGGCTATGTTCTCCCTATTCGACAATGGCTTAAGCGGCCTAGTTCTCCCCATTCAGCAATGGCTTAAGCGGCCCAGTTCTCCCCATTCACCAATGGCCTAAGCGGCCCAGTTCTCCCCGTTCGGCAATGGCCTAAGCGGCCCAGTTCTCCCCGTTCACTAATGGCCTAAGCAGCCTAGCTCTCCCCGTTCACTAATGGCCTAAGCAGCCTAGCTCTCCCCCAGGCTCAAGCAGCCTAGCTCTCCCGAGGCTTAAGTAGCCTAGCTCTCCCCCAAGCTTAAGCAGCCTAGCTCTCCCAAGGCTTAAGGGACTCACTCTCCAATGGCTTAAGCAGCCCAGCTCACCCCAAGCTTAAGCAGCCTAGCTCTCTTAGGGCTTAAGCAGTCCAGTTCTCCCGATCCTAAGGGACATATTCACCAGCGGCCTAAGCAGCCCAATTTTCTCCATCTTAAGGGACAAAACCTATCTTGCCGAATTAACATATTAACGTACACAATCTTTACTACTTAAACTTAACCAGCACAGTCGATGGATCATTATTTATCAAGATATTTTTCATTAAAACAAAAAACTCTTATGCATAAAAACTTAGTCCAACTTGATTGTTGTTCCTCGCAAGGGCTTGCACATTTAGGTCTATATGCAGCACCATGTGAAGCCAAAGAGGAGGTCATTGAAGGAACCTAAGATACTTAAAGAATATCAGTAAAGCCAATTAAAAAGTAGAAATGCAGTAGTAATACAGAAAATTCAAAATTAAATAATTAATTTGATGTTATGCAGAAGAATAAGATGCTTTGTCAAAACATAATCAATTTCTGAAAACTCATATGACAATGTCCCAAAGCATCAGTCATATTACAACATGCACAATACCAAATAAAATAAAATCATGAAAGTTTCATATTTATTTGGTTAAAAAACTCATCTGAACCATGGACATTGCTGAGGCTTATCTGTCAAAAATTAATCACAAAGGCCATGATAAGACTGCGATAATAACAAAAGAGACTCGAGCAAAAATCAAAATACCTAACATATTGTTTTTGTTTTCCATTTTTTTCAAATCTTTTCTCTGTTCGAAATTTCATCTCCTCTAGTTTCAGAAATACCACAACAACAATCTGAATTGTGATATAAAAAACATGAGATTATCATCGACTCACAAGATATTAATTTCAATTTTATGATAAATTTTATAAATAAAAGGATATGCTTGTAATTACATAAAAGTTTTATTGAATCAGAAATTTACACGAGAAACGTAAATCCAATATGCAATATTAGCTACAACTAAAATTAATTACATTAAATGGAAAATGCTTTTTAAAGTACCTTACCCACTGCAAAGATAAAACAAACTAAATTCTTGAGTAAAGAAATTGAAATTTTACAATTATAGAGAAAAGAGACTAAAAAAAGTAGGAAGAGATATTTAGCTTCTGATGAATGTATTTATTTAACAATGAAGATTAAGATCAGATAGTTGTAACAAAAATCTCAAAATCATAATTATCCATATCTATTTATAATAAATAGTTAGTAAAATATTTGTAAATTGTAAAACAAAAATTCAAATAAAATAAATACATTAAAAACTTAAAAAATTTATAAAAAAAAAAAAGAAAATACCAAATCAGTTGTTTGAAATTTTTTTTATTTAGAATTTTATATATATAGTCGTTATTTCACACTTCGGCCACAGATATATATATATAAAATAAACGATAGAATCATAAAATAGAAAAATAAAAAAAATCAAATAAGATATAAATGTTTATAATATAGGGACATATAATATTTTCAAATAAATATTAATATTTATAAAATTATTCAATATACTCTTATAATATTTAAATAATATAATTTTTTTTAAATTTAAATATTCAGAATAGCATTTTGAATATAAATAATTGAATATTTGCATTCTTTTTAATATATTAAGTGTTATTTTTTATTTAACTTATACCAAAAATTTAGAAATTTTTGTTTTTGCTATTATGAAAAATTATTACTAATTTAGAAATTTTTAAAAATTAGTATTTCAAAATGGTATTGTAAGTAGTCAAAAAATAAAGAAAAAAAATTCAATATTCAGATATAGATAATTACTATATTTATATTTAATTTAAAAATACCTCCAGTCAAATGTAGAAAAAAAAGAAAAAAGAAAAAAGAAAAAATTAAAAATTTTAATATAGATATATATAATTTACTTTTTATAAGCCTCCGTCAAATGATTCAAATATAAATTTATATTTTGTATTTACTATTGGAGTTAATTTTTGAATTAATTTTATGTGTTGCATATTTGATAATTTTAGAATTCAATTTTAGATTTTCTAATTCTTAATATATATATATATATATATGTAAAATTAAAAAAAGTATCTTAAAAGTCTTATTTATTAAAAAATTTAAAATCATAATATATATATATAGTCATGTTTTCACTCTTCGTGTGAGTTTTTATATATGTTTAAATAATTTTTATTGTTAAATTATGTTATTATTTTGAAAAGCATCTAATTTTGTATTTAACAAAATGAAAGTATTTTAGGATAAAATTTTAATTAATAATAATAATTAATACTAATTTTTACTCATAAAAAATCTAACTGTCTTTTGATTAATAAACTTTGTAAAGGAAACAAATGAAGATTGATACGTCATCTTTAATTGCATATATCCATAAAGCATATAAAATGAATGAGTGCAAACAGTGTCAAAATCCCTTATCTACAGAAAGATCAGGAAAGGTTAATTTGACTTTACCATTGCCAAAAATAAATTTTGGATTAAAAATAAGAACAATTCTCATACTCTTGCAATATTGCCATCCCTATTACTTCCTTTCACAAAAGCACAGTACCTCAACATAAAAGCCAGAGTCAAAACAATCCACGGCAAGAAAAAAATCGAAGCACAAAGTCTACAGCCAATTTCAAAATAACAACAAATTGCAATAGCTTGAGGAAATCAAGATTAAGTTCATACATGGGAAAACTAGCAGAGTGTATACGGAGAGGAAGCACAAGAAAGAAAACAAAATCAATCAAGCACTACTCTCCTTATCGAAAATCAAATACAATACAGCTCAACACCCTTCTAAATGAAGGAGAATACATTATTGAATTTTAGTTGGATTAGATTAAGATATATATAATAATTCAAAATTTGAAAGTTAAAATTGTAGTTGAATTCGGTTAGATGATTAGATTAAATTAATTAAGTTTTAAAACTTATCAATTATTTATATTAAATTAAAAAATTAATTACGTTGACCAATCAAAGTATAAAAAAATAAGAATAAAATTTAAAATTTTCTAAAAAAAGAAAAATACAATGCTGAACAATGAAAACGCATTGAATATTCTCTTTGTTTCAACTTTTATATATATACTAATCGTCAATCCGCGTTTCGCACCAGATGTGTATATATACAAATTTAAAAAAATAGATAATTTTTTAAAATACAAATAAGAAATAATATATTAGTGCAATGCATTTATTGAAAAATAAAAGATAAGCAATCAAATTAATAATAGAAAAAGCTTAGAGTAAAAGCAATAGAAAGAAATAACAATAACACATGTCTATAACACAAATTATCAGTAATAAACAATTAAAGTAAATTGTCAATAAACTAAAAATTTTAATAAATAAAAAAATATATATATAAGGGACTAATACAAAGTACTATATTTATCTCATAATCAACTTCAGTCAATAGTACCCATAAATGAAAATAAATAATTATGTCGCCCTTATTTCAAACTTCATTATTATATATATACTTATATTTCAAATGTAGTTTTCTCGTATTTGTGTTAGATAAAAAGTGGGAAGAAAAAAGAAATCTCTTTACATATATCCTTTGCCCTTACTTTGATTACCTTGGTCATCCATAAACCATGAGATCCATTTCTTGAGCCTCATTTTTTATATAGCTAGGTCAAGCTCTTACATCTGGTTGCAAACTCCTTGGAATTGCACCAAATTAAAAACTCTTATTATTGATGTTTCAAATCGAAAAGTCACATATTGCACATGTGTTTATGCATCTTTTTTGCTCATCTACTTCCATATTCCTGCTTAACATCTCAAGATATCTAATAATCTACTTCTCCTGCTCCATTAAAAATGAAATTGAAAATTGAATTGGAGACGGAAGAGAGAGCGAAGTGGAATATATAATGAGTAATTAATTAATTGTGAGGGTTGATGGATACTAATAGTTAAGTTTAAATTGTTTTAAAAAAAATAATTAATTAGGATAAAGTTATAAGATCCAATCAAATGCGAGTAAACTTAGCAAAGACCTAAAAATTTAAAATTTGTAAAGATAATAAGTAATTAATTAGTTGTGAGGCTTAATGGATAGTAATAGATAAATATTCCCTTTCAAAAATAATAGATAAATATGATTTGTTTTTTTTTTTAAAAGTAATTAATTAAGATAAAATTATGAGATCCAATCAAATGCAAGTAAAATTAGAAAAGACCTGAAAATTTGTTAAAAAAGAAAAATAAAATGTTGAAGAAGCACGTTAAAATTTCTCTTTGTTAGAGTAATGTCAGTTATTTATTTAAATCAAATCTGTTCTTAAGATAGAATATTTGATAGATAATATAAATTAATAATATATTTAAATTTTAAAATTTTTATATATTTTATATAAAATCAAATCTGTTCTTAGGATAGAATACTTGATAGATATATAAATAATAAATATATTTAAATTTTAAAATTTTTATATATTTTTTATAAATAATATTATTATTAAATAATTGTGGCCAATCATAATGCAAAAAAAATTAAAAAAATTAAAAATTTATAAAAACAGAAAAATAGAATATTGAACAAAGAGAAGGCTTTCAAACCTTCTCTTTGTTTCAGCTTTCCATATATATATATAGACAGAGAGCGAAATATTTATTATAAATAGTTCTTTCACGATGTGCGTTGTACATTGACTTTGCTCGTTATATAATTGTTTTATACTTATTTAATTTTGTATTTATGTAATATTAAAGTATAATTTTTTATTTACATCAAAATAAATACAATGATTAATTTTTATTGCACTTTATATATACAATGATTTATTTTTAACATGTCTTACAATGTAACATCTAATTAAAAATAAAATAACGTTTTTATTTCTCCCTTTAATAAAAAAAATATAATTTTGTCATTAACTAATTATATAAATAACTAAGAATTTGCATTTACCATATTGCAAACATAATTTGCTGATACTGTGACATTAATCTTGTCACGACCCAAAACCGTGGGTCGGACCGGCACTAGGATTTAGGTAAGCTTAAAGCCCTTAAGGCCCGTAGTAAGCCTAAACTATAAAAATCCATTTATATTATCATTTGACTGACGGAATAGTAAGCCCATATTATGACATTATTCATACAATAATCAGAGTTAACAGTTCTGACCCAGCCTTAGTATTAAATACTATTCGCAGCTCGGGCCCATATCCGTTTAATAAAAATATATTCTCATATAAATATTTATTTGTCATAATATGATCAAATTATTCCTATATAGTCTCCAAATATTAAAAAAGAAATACTTCACAATTTATTAATAATCACATGATAATTTCTTTTACATAGCCAAATATTAATTAAACATCGAAATTGCGGAGTTAAATAAAATGTGTGGAAAGCCACAAATATTAACAGATAACTCATACTAACATGTTCGGATTTTTGCGGAGAAGGAAACAGAGTCTTATAAAACAACGGTATTTTTATTTCCTGAAAAATGTTTATGGAAAGGTGGTGAGTTTTACTAAACTCAGTGAATAATAATAAATAATGCAAACTCATACATTCAAGCAATATGCTTTCACAATACAATAAATGAGCATACTTCACAAGCACGTGTCATACATCAGCATCTTCAAATAAATCACATTCAAATATTCACAACATGTGAAAATTAGTCAGTGAAGTCACAAATCCATCTATTGGCCCCCGGCCAATTTCTATTATAATAATATATATATAACAGGGAGTCGATCCCCATACCTGGCCCACTGACTCATAGTGACACACGTCGTCCCAATTTTCACTCAGATACAAAAGCACATTATTTAACATCGCAATTATTCACACATATATATTCAATACAATAAATGCAACATATGAATGTAATCAAGAGCGGAAATTGTATAAATTTATAGAACTAAAATACTATATATCTATAATACCCTGAAATTTTTATTTCGAAACATTCTCATTTAAATTTAAATTGTAAATTATTAGCCAATAATATTACGCCACGTAATATTATGGGGATCGAAAATCATTTTGGTTCGCCTGAAAATTTATTGAATAACCAT
>CANUEX010070300.1:0-23836 GCA_948099535.1 Jatropha multifida
TTCCCAATTTTACACAGACCGTTCACAATCACATTATAGGTATAAATATCAGGTTGATACCCTTTTGCAACCATCTCATCAAATAATTCCACAGCTTCATCAAATCTATCCTCACTACAAAGCCCGTTAATCAAGGTATTATATTGTCAGGCTGAAAAGCAAGTTTGAAGATTTTCCCAATAAGAGAGAATCCAAAATCCACGCGGTCCAGATGGCAAAAGCAATTAGTCAAAATATTTATAGAACATATATCGAGTGAAATTCCAAACAATTCCATCTGTTTGTAAAGAGAAATTACGGTCTCATAACGTTTCAATCGAACAAGTGCAGATAATAATTTATTAAATCCCAAAATAGATGGTGAGGGATTACTGTGAAGCATCAAATAGAAAGAAGCCAAAGGATCAGATTTGTTTTCACCTGTTGTGTGTACTGGCAGAAGTACTATAAGAAACAGAATAAAAAATACGCATGAGCCGATGAAGCCGAAAATTAGTAAGGCATCTGGTGGTTGTTGAGATCATCTTGGATAATATATGAAATTAAAGAGAAAGACCCAACCTTGGATATGGTTTTAGGGAGAAATTTGATAATGGCGAGAAGGGATTTGGTCTCATTTAGTCTTTAGAGAGAGGAGAAGAGAGAAGAAAAGATATTGGCTTATCGGCTTAGGTATCCAATAAAACGACACCGCATCGGTACCTTTTCGTTATTTTTTCTAGTAAACGACCTTAAAAAAATTATTTAACAAAAATTGGGTTCCCTTTCTGTTAAAAAGATAAAAATAATTCTTTCGTTATTAATTCTCAACAATTGAAGCATAAAAACATTAAAAAAAAGATAGTCAGAAATAACTAAACTTTCTCGCTTCGATGTTGTTTAAGTAATTTGCAATTTGTCTTCTAATTGCTAATGATTTCTGAATAAATATCTCTTTGAGAAAAAGAGGGAGTTAGAAGGAATAGATTTTGTTGTTTGCATATAGTGTTTCTTTAAGTTTTTGATTTTCAATTGTTGAGAATCGAAAATTAAAGAATTTTTTCTTTTTTTTTTAACAAAAATGGAATCCAATTTTATTAAAGAATTTGTGAAAAATGAAATAATAACTTTTTGTTTGAATTTTCAATTTTTTCTATTTTAGTTTTCTAAGGAAAACTTTCAAAATTGAGTGCATGAACTTACAAATACTTGCAATTGACTGGTGCGGATCCATTCATATAAGGCCAAGTGACATTGAAAAAGCTTCTCAAAAATATTAGTTGAAGCATTCAACTATTAACTAGAAGTAATACTGTGTCTGACATTGTAGTTCTCAAATTTAATCTTGTGAGCTTCATTATGAGGCATAAAACAATGCACCTCATCAAAAATAGGCAAGAAGAAAAATCAAGCAAATACACTCGAAAAAGCTTTTAACTTCGTTTCAATCAGTTCAAGTGACAGATGACACCAAAACTGAAATCACAGCATACTGAATCCAACCATTTAAAGTTTCATCTAAAACACCAAAACTGAAGTTCATGGTCAATTACTCTTTCCTTTCTTTAGCGAAATGGAAAATAGGAGAGGAACAAAAATAATCAAAGTAAAAAAATATATTATATTTATAACCAAAATAGCCAGTGTAAAAAGATATTATTTGACGAAGAAAGCTGCAGGAGTCTGATACAAATATATACAATCACAGCATACTTAATTCTAACATCAAAAGATTGATTTGCGAAGAATAGAGCATGTTCTTGAGTCATGTTACCACTGTATAACAATTGCACAGGCGGATCATCAGGCTTGTTCGTAACTAAATTTATTACCAATTCTATGGTGGTCGCATCTGCAAAGAAACCCTTGCCAACCATTTCATCAATAAGTTGTGTTGCCACGGACGAATCTTTGTGCCGGAGATATGCTTGGATAATCACATTATAACAGCAACTATTTGGTAAGCAACCATTCTTTTCCATTTTCCTGAAAACCTTGAATGCTTCATCTAGGAGTCTTGTTTATAAAGTCCACTGATCATTATAGTGTATGTGAATACATCATACTGCAACCCTTCTATGAAAGTCTAGAAAACAATTCCTTTGCATCTTCAAACTTTCCAACTTTGAAAGTACTATCAATTATAATATTATGGACAATAAGATTTCTTTTGCATTTCATGAAATAGGGTCAATGACATATCTAGGCACCGATGCTTACATAAGATTGAGCCGCATCCATTATCAAATTATCCTACCCTGGACTTCCTTGCTCGTCCCAAGGGCCCAAGGAGTCGGAAGAATTAACAGCAAGAGCTTTACCTTTATTTTGGTGGCTAGAACTCATTTTTTCGAATAAGCAAAAAAACGAAGAAACTGCAAAAAATTAACGAAAGCTTACCTGAAGAAAATAAGAGATCAAATAATGAATTTGAAAGAGAAACGATAATCAAGAAGCAGTAAAGGAAAATCTCAAAACTGTAAATGCAAATCTTCATATACCCAGCAGGATTCCACGAGCCGCCTTCAGTAACTGTCATTAACGCGACGGCTACACTACCTCTCATCTAGTAAGCAACCACTGTCTCGGACCCGTAGGCCAGATGGGCCAATTTTAAGCCCATAGAGCTTCTGCAGGTGGAACCCAACCGCGAAGCAAACCTGACCCGGTATCAAGCTCATCCACATTACCATCTCTTCGAAACACGGTGTATTGAGGATGGCTCGGTTAGTGAAAAAATATGTGAATACCCAGCATAGAAGTCCGGACATGATATGTCCAGTTCCCGGAGGGGGACAAGTGATGAACACTAATCTCACCCGAGATTTTAGGATCACTCCTTGTAACAGAATTGAGAGATTTGGGCAAGTGTTAAGAGATGACACTCAGGATTTTGTGCTCCCACAATCACCTAACTAATCTTGAACTCCCAACGTGTATATAAAGGAGATGACTATCCATGCAAAAGGGTATTGACACTTTCAATTTGTCATACAAATTATTGAGAATTCATTGCTCAGATTATTACTACATTTTCTTACTATAAAAAATAATATAATTAAATTTGTTAAATTGAATTTTTAAACAGAGTTATAATATTTCATAACAAATAATTTGTTCGGAGTCTGCTTGATATTTACCGAATGACATTTTGACTAAATTAAAAAGTTAAGAAATGAAAAAGATATCAGGACAAGGAGAATGTACAATATAATAATGTCATATCTGAATAACGTTTAAATATTGTAAAGCTTAATAAATATCTGGTCAAAAGAAGTTGATAGAAAAAATTAATAAAATGGGATGAACAACAGAATGGTCTGAGTAGAATGTACCGAACAATATAATAGAATGTGCCGAACAATATAATTCGAACAGTCAATAAAATATGCCAAGCAACAAAATGGGTCAAACAGTCAGAATGAATCGAACAGTTATGCTGAGCAATTAAAAGAATAGACTGAATGTTACTTAAAACAATTGAAATATAAGTAATGCTCGATCAAAGAGATTTTAAGAGTCATTTAATCATATAATTAATGTCCAAGATTCTTTCTGAATATTTATTACCATTTACATATTCAGTTACAATTAGAAAAACACAATAAATATTTATCACGTCTTATTAGAGGACGCATTACATCTCATAATAATTCTTGAGTGTTCATATTTTACTTTTATCAAATTGGTGAAGTGAGCGTACACACACCTCAGTTTTCATATTCAGTTTTTAGCAAGTCTCTCCTCACAATTATCTCTAAAAAGAAAAAAAAAGGTTTCTGATAGACTAAGAATATGTTCGGCACATCACTATAAAAAAAGAGAGTAAAGGAAATGAAAATCGGGGACAATTAATATTATTTGTCTGCAAAAGTATTAATCCATCAAAATTAGGAGACAATTTAAAAAATTGTCCCCTTTTATTATATTAAGTTACAAAGGGGACAATCAATCTTAATTACGATAGCTTATTAATATTTTAATTAGAAATTAGGACAATAGTTATGCCAATAATAAATGACAATTTACGTCTCTAATACTAAGGACAAATACTATCCTTAATGTTGGGAACGAATGATGTCTCATATGGAAGATGGGACGACTGGTGTTTCCATTGCCAATGACAACTATTGTCATAAATTTTGGGAACAACTGATGTCTTATATATGAGATACATCTAATGTCTTGTATACTGTGCACTATTATCGTCATTAGTTTTAGAGACGATTGACGTCCTATATGTATGAGATACAATTTACGTCTCGTATACTAAGGATAATTGTTGTCATCAATTTTAGGGATGATTGATGTCTCATATAGGGGGGATAACTTTTGTCTCATATACTAATAATAAGTATGTCATATATTAAAATAAAAAGAAATTAAATATCAACTATCGGTTGGTCTAGTGCGATAAGGTGCGAGATCCTTTATACAACATTTAGGGTTCAAACCTTGGTGTTGTAAATGAAATAAATTGGATTTGGAGAGTCATCCCATAATAGCCCTCTGTAGAACCCAACATCACTAGAATTCGGATTAGTCAGTTGAGCTCGTAAAAGAGAAGTCCTAGGATGAGTACCTTCTAGGAGGGCTTTTTATTTCATTTATAAGATAATTTTAGGGACGATTGATGTCCTATACAGAAGGGATAAATATTGACCACATTTTTAGACACAATTTTTTTCTCAAATTAGAGAGACGATGTACGACTCTTAAATTAAGGACAATTATTGTCCACCGAAAAAGGGACGATTTATCAAAAATCGTCCCCTATAGAATAGGGTACGCTCGTATAGGGGACGCTCGATGGGGACGCTCGATAGGGACGACCTTAATTATCTCCAAAGGTATAGGGTACAATTTTTTTAACTTAAGGGAACGATTTTGAACATCCCCTAAAATACTTTTTTTTTGTAGTGCATCTTGAACAATAGTCTTGGATAAGTCAGAAAATCGAGTCGCAAAATATGTTCGAAATCCGAATGAAGACATACCCGAACAAGAATTCTGAATGACAACCAAAATTTGTAATGCCCAAATGAATACTTGGTCAAAGGGCCATTAAAAGTCATTTAAGAGTCTAAAATATATTTAGCATTTATGATTAGATTGTTTCTCTGACAGTTACAAATAAATTTGTATTATAAAAACGAATGTAATGAGGAAAAGGAGATATCCAAGAACATTATTCTAAAACTATATCAAAAACTATATTCATCAAATTGGTGCGGTGAGCATGGACCTTCTTTCTAGCAATGGCATCTCCAAGCTCTCCTCAAGACCACAATGGTGCTTAGAATCTAGATGCTCAACAACCAAGATCTCAATCTCCAACTGAGTTGTTGACTAACAACCCACCTATTTTAATTCAAGGCCATATACTCAGTAGCTCAAGCCAACCTCAGCTTACTGACCTGCAAGTAGCAAAAGCCTTGGCTGAAATCTATAATAATTTTTCTTCTATTTTAGCCCGGTTTATGCAAACTCAACCATCTCCACCACCTGTGCAACAACAGTGCAGCTATACTTTAAGAAATGGCAAGCAAGTTGTTACAGAAGTAGAAGAAGAGTATTTAGAATTTCTAAATGACACTGAGTCATCTTGGAAAGCCACTATAGCCAGTTAGGAGGTTGAGGAGCCTGTGCTCAAAGATTACTCTGACGAGAACTTTTGTTTGAGAATTAAAGAAATACTTAAAGAGTATAGGGTATCAGGAGATCATAGTGATTATGGATTGAGAAATGACTCACCATTATCACCTGATATCATGGCGGTTTCATTTCCTTCTAAGTTCAAAATGCCAAGCTTTCAAGCATATGATGGCACCACAGATCCGAGGAGTCATCTTGCCAATTTTTGCATAATAATGCATATTCAAACAACCAATGATGCATTATTGTGTAGAGCTTTTCCAGCAAGCTTGAAAGGTCCAGCCCAAAAGTGGTACCAGATGCTCAAGACGGGCTCTATCTCATCTTTTACTCAGCTTGCATCATTAGTTAAAGCCCGTTTCATTACAAGCATTCCAAGTAAGAAGATCTCTTCATATCTAATTGATTTGAAGAGAGAAGATGGTGAATCTTTACAAGCTTACCTTACCAAATTTTAGAAGCTCGCCATGCAAATTGAAGATTTAAATGCTGAAGTGGCCATCAGTGCTATGGCAAAAAACTGTAAGTATGGGAAGCTGTTCGACTCAATTAATATTTATCCACCTCTTTCCTTTATAGAATTAATGGCAAGAGTAAATAATAATGCTCGATTATAGTTAAAGGTGATCAAAGAGCAGCAAGAGAGACGTATATGGTGGCTTTGAAAAGCTCTCGACCTTCTATGCAAAGTTTGCTCATCGAGCAAAAAGTGCCTCAAGCTGAGAAGCCTCAGTAGATAAAAGGCGAAACAGAACTATTTGATATACTAAGGCCCCAAACAGAGTTGAATCCCGAACCTGAGGCGCCACTAGTAGAAATTGAACTAGAAGTAGGAAAAAAAGGTAAAAATAAGAGCAACTACTACTGGAACAACACTGCAAAACATCCTGTCCATACTTAAAAAGCATAAAAATGATTTTACATGGCAGGCTAATGATATAACAGGGATTGATCCATTAGTAATATGTCATAAACTGAGTATAGACTTAGCAATTAAACCTGTTAAATAGAAAAAAAGAAATCATGCCCCTGAGCGGCAAAAAATAATTGTTGCTGAAGTTGATAAATTAATACAAGTTGGTTTTGTTTGGGAGGTTTTATATCCTACTTGGTTAGCTAACGTTGTTCTTGTTCCTAAGCCGAATGACAAATGGAGATTGTGTGTAGATTTTACAGATTTAAACAAGGCATGCCCTAAGGATTCATATCCACTTCCTAATATTGACCAGTTGGTAGATTCCACAGCTGGTTATGAAATGTATAGTTTCATGGACACATTTGCAGGATATCATCAAATTGAAATGGATAAGGCAGATGCTGAAAAAACAACATTTATCACAGATAAAGGCACCTATTGTTACAGGTTCATGTCGTTCGGATTAAAAAATGCAGGCATAACATACCAGAGGCTAGTGAATAAGATGTTTAAAGATTTGATTAGAGACTCAGTTGAATTTTATGTCGACGATATGATAGTCAAAAGCAAAAAGGTTGAACATCACGCGCATGACTTAGATAGAGCCTTAGAGATTTTGCAAAGGTATGGGATAAAATTAAATCTTGATAAGTGTGTCTTTGGTGTTACTACAGGAAAATTCTTGGGATTTATGATATCCTAACGAGGCGTTGAAGCAAATCCGTAAAAAATAAAATTGATCCTAGACATGCAACCTCCTAGGACAATAAATGATGTACAAAAATTGAATGGGAGAATCACCGCATTGGGACGATTCATCTCCTGTTCAGCAAAAATATGTCTACCATTTAATAAAGCTTTAAAAGATATGAAAAGTTTTACATGGACAAAAGAGTTTCAAGAAGCATTCAAAAAATTAAAAGAATTTTTTATGGTTCCCTCGTTGCTTAGCAAGCCAAAGGAGGGAGAAACATTATATTTATATTTATCAATAACCTCAGAAACTATAGCTTCAGTCTTAGTTCGAGAAGAAGGAACCGAACAATATCCTATTTATTACACAGTCTTAATAACTTTTGTAAAATTGTGTCATTTTTTTCAAGCACATACTATTTATGTACGTACTAATTATCCTCTGAGAAAACTGTTGCATAAGGTTGAAACATCAGGCAGGATGGTCGAATGGTCTATTGGTTGAGTGAATTTGACATCCATTATATACCAAGGACAACCTTAAAGTACAAGCACTATCAAATTTCATTCTTGAATTGACAGAAATGCCAGAATAGGAAGGATTTCAGGGTTCAGAAGCAAGACAATGGTGTTGGCAACTCTACATAGATAGTTCAGCTAATCAATTGGGCGCAAGAGCAGGAATCATTTTAAAAGGCCAAACAAAATAAAATTTCAGTATGTTGTGCAATTAAATTTTGAAGCTACTAACAATGTGGCTGAATATGAAGCCTTGATAATAAGAGTTAAATTGGCCTAAGAGGTAAGACCTGAATAATTGATTATCTATTCTGACTCTCAGTTGGTTGTGAACCAGTTGACAAGTACTTATGAAGTTAAAGAACCAACCGTTGTCAAGTATAAAGCCCTAGCAGTTCAATTACTCAATCAATTAGAGAAATGGGAGATTCAATAGATTCCTTGAGCTCAGAATGAAGAAGCGGATAACTTAGCAAAGATGACAGCCTCTAGAACTGAATGGACAGACAGTAGAATATGATTTGAAGTTCAAAATCAAACAAGTATCGAGCAAGAATGTGTCACTGGGTTAATACCCTTGCAAGGGTTGATGAAGCCTATTATAGATTACTTAGATAAAGGGATTTTGCCTTAAGATAAAAGAGAAGCAATTAAAATTTCTAGGAAGGCGACTAATTATGCATATGAGAATTCAACATTGTATAAAAGGTCCAAGGCTCATCCTCGGGCCAAGTGTTTAAATGAAGAAGATACATGTTATGTGCTTGATGAAGCTCATGAAGGCCCATATGGTGCACACGAAGGAGCCGATTCCTTGATTTAAAAAATTCTGTTGCACGGATATTACTGGCCTACCCTAAAGGCAGATGCAAGGAAAAAAGTCTAAACATGCAAACAGTGCCAGTGCATAGTGCAATACCAAGACAACCAGCTGCACAGTTACAGCCTGTGGGTGCGTGGCCATTTGCATAGTGGGGGATAGACATATTAGGTTCGTTTCCCAAAATAACTAGGCAGAAAAAGTTTGTGATTGTAGTAGTTGATCATTTTACAAAATGGGTGAAAGCAGATTCATTATCAACAATAACACCGAACAAGATTATATCGTTCTTTCAGAACAATGTGATTTTTCGATATGGAGTGCCGAACAGCATTGTCATTGATAACGGAAAACAATTTGATTCGTCCCTCTTTCATAACTTTTGCGATAAGTGGAAAATCAAGTTACATTTTACATCAGTGGCGCATCCACAAACAAATGGGCGAATGTTTTGCAAGGAATAAAGAAAAGATTGGAGGCAAAAAAATCAAATTGGGCAAATGAATTAAATAATGTATTATGGGCAGACTAAACGACACCAAAGTGTGCAACTGATGAAACTCCATTCTCTTTTGTTTATGGAGTAGAAGCAGTAATTCCAATTGAAATAGGGGCACCAAGTGTTCGAACCATGCATTTCAACGAAACAACCAATGAGGAGAACATGAGGCTCAACCTTGATCAATTGGACAAATGAAGAGAATAGGCAAACATAAGAGCAGAGGCATGCCGAATGCGAATGATCCATTTCTACAATAAAAGAGTTAGGAAAGAAGTTGTCGACTAGGTGATTTGGTTTTAAAAAAGGCAAAAATTACTAAAGGATCTGCTGGAGTTGGAAAGTTAGGTCCAAACTGGGAAGGATCGTATAGAATAACACAAAAAATAGTCTTGAGCACTTATAAGATTAAAAATGTAAATGGCAAGGAACTGCCACGAACATGGAATGCAGAGAACCTGTGAAAATATTGTGTATGATGTATTAGAGGAAAAATAGGTTTTTTTTACCTAAGTGTTAGGACCTTAAGAGAACGGATGTAAAAGGGATAGCTTGGGCAAGCTATTGGGATAGAATGGTCCTAATAAATAGGTTTTTTCCTATTTTCTCCCGAATGAATAAAAGAAGGATTTTGTTACGTTGATGTCTCAAGTCTCAAAAAATTAAAAGGGAAAGTAGGATAAATTGCTCTAGAAAATTAAAAATTAAATCATGAGCCTAAGTAAGCTCAAGATAGAAAAGAGTTAAAGAACTCACAAAATGAAAGGCCAAAAATATTTAAATTAAAAATGCGCATACAAAATAATGAATAGTCCGAATACAATTATTCTAAATCTCCATGTTCGGGAGAATTGGCAGTCATATCCTCACCAGGATTCACAAGAGGCATTTCACTAATGAAATCAATGTTATTGTTTGAATACCGATCCTGAAGAGCAATAGTAACTCGCTCCTAAAAATTGGGCTTAATTTCACTGGATGTCCCTCAAGTTATAGGGTATTCACTTTGTTGTCCCCCATCTTCATTTTGTATCTTAAAACCCACTGGACTTATATTTTCATATCATAAAACTCATTTAAACTCATTTTTGTCAATTGTCAATGGAAAGTGTAAGTACACTCTGTCATGGCATGTTTTACTGTACCACATCAGCCTCCATGTCAGGTCTCGAGCAAAGTCACCTTGGGAAGTAAATCTTCTCTCTCTTGCCCAGATCTTGAACTCGATTTTTTTCTCCCTCTCCAATTCAAGCGATCATTGCTACCCTGTCCTAGACCATTGCCCTACCTTCTTTCATCAAACTTGAATTTTCTCTTACCCATCGCACATCTCTCATTTCTTCATTTTCCAAACAATAACACTTTCGCTCTTTTATCACTTGTGATCATCTGTCCTCTGGAAATATAGAGAGAAGACAACGAGAAT
Source organism: Jatropha multifida (assembly GCA_948099535.1). Taxonomy (NCBI): domain Eukaryota; kingdom Viridiplantae; phylum Streptophyta; class Magnoliopsida; order Malpighiales; family Euphorbiaceae; genus Jatropha; species Jatropha multifida. The sequence goes on from CANUEX010070300.1 coordinate 10,508, forward strand.
AGTGGCAGTTGGCGAAGAAGATAAAGGTTAAGGAGGAAGAGGAAAGTAAGAATGGGTGAAGACGATAAAGGTTGTTATGGTAGAAAAGAGGTGCATTTGGATCTTTCAACAAGGTTTGAGTGGACCTTTTGTACTACAAGAATGGCAAAACCCTCCAGATAGGATTCATTACCTTTTAGAATTAAAAATTAGGGTTTTTGTTTGTCTTTACATATGGACCACAATTACTTTTATCTGTAAAACTTGGTGGGTAGGAATATAATATAGTTTGTTATGAATTGTAATTAGGTTTTTTTTTAAATGGGGGAAAATGACATATTTTATGGGGTATGCATAACAGTACTGATTTTATTTATTTTTTATTAACAACAATTACAGCTTTCTTTTAGGGTTTTTTTCGTTTTGCATTGAATACGAGTCTGCTTTGCTTTTTTTGTTTCCCAAATTATTTGCTACGTTGATCTGAAAAATGGTTGGTGTGCTCTAAATGCTTGAGTTGAGAAGCTTCGTTGAGATTATATGTATATGCTTTGGTAATATTAATAATTTAATTAGATTGTTGCTTCTGTGGTTGAAATGTGACAGATAATAAAGCTTTAGATTTTGATATAATAGTCCATTATGGTGGGGATATGGGTGAGTGGGGTTACTTTAATGGGGAAGAGTTAGTCTTGGGTCATTGCAACGCAGATGAGTCTAGTTCACCTAGATAGGCAACTTCAAATACGTAACATTGAGGGTTTGCTGAGGTATTACTGGTTAATGCCAGGAAAAGACTATCATGATGTTCTCAAACTACTTGAGAAAGATAATGATGTGTTTGAAATGTCACTTTATGGGAGTGATGCAGGACACATTCACATGTATATTGAGCACCTAGCTTTAGATGACATAGAGGAGGAGGTAATTAATACAATGAGACAACCTTCAAGTGTTGTAATTGAGGAAATAACAGAAGATGATAATTTAAATCCTCCACCACAGCCTGCTAAAACACCTAGAAAGACTAGAAAAAGAAGGTTGTCTCACAATTCTAACCCTAATACTACATTAGCCTTTGATTATGATGACAATTTGGCAAACATTAACCTAGGCTCTCTAAATTTAAACAATGATTTTGATTTTGTAATTGGGGGAAATCAAAGTGAGCTTGAGGGTGATGCTACAACTGAACCTCAAGTAGAAAATGTAGGTGTTAGTGAGGAATTAGGAAGTCAAAATAAGGCAGTAGGAAGTGACAATGTGAATGTCAGTGGGGGTTTAGAGAGTCAAACTATGCATGTTACTGAGGGTTTAGAGAGACAAACTATGCATGTTAGTGAGGGTTTAGAGAATCAAACTATGCATGTTAATAAGGGTTTAGCAAGGGGGAATGTGCATGTGTTTGAGGAATCCAATGTTAGGGAAAATGCAAATCAGGGTGATGATGAAGAGATTAGGGATACTGAGTACAATGTTGAGGAAGGTGATGATGATTTCACTACTATCATGGAGGAGAGGCAGGGACCACGTAGAGACTTGGGGGAGGCTAAAAGGAAGTGGTGCTAAAGTCAATTTAGAAAACATGAACCAATCCATGAGAATAGAAGTCAATGATGTGATGAGTCTGACTATGCACCATCTGATGAGCTTCAGACAGAGTCAGACTCTGGAAATGAGGGTAGGGAGAGGTATGCAGCCTTTAATGCAGCTAGGGACATGGATGACCCCACATTTAAAGTAGGTATGCTTTTTAGGAATAGGGAAGAGTTTAAAGAGGCTTATAGGAGACATGGAATAAAGCATATATTTCAAATTTATTTCTATAAGAATTGTAGGGAAAAAGTGCAAGCTAGGTGCTTTAATAAGCCATGTCAGTGGAAAATTTATGCTAGCAAACCAGATCAGAAACATATGAATGACCCAACCTTTCAAATAAAAAGCATGATGACAACACACACTTGTGCTAAAGTGTTAAAAAACTTTCACTTAACTGCAACTAGGTTAGCAAACATGTATTTAGAGGACTTCAGGGTGAACCCTGGTTGGGAATTAAGTCATTTCATAAGTAGGGTCAAGAGGGATCATGGTTACACTATAGGCAGGATGAAAGCATGGAGAGCAAGAGAGAAAGCTTTACTAGTTTTGTATGGCGATGAGAGGGAACAATATGGGAAACTTTATGATTATAAGGCTGAGATACTAAGAACTAATCCTGGTTCCTCAGTGCATTTCAAAGTGGATGGAGGTGTGTTTGAGGGAATATATATTTCTTTGAATTCCTTAAAATAATGCCTTTAATGAGCATTATAGGAGACTAATAGGGGTAGATGGGTGCTGGCTAAAAGGAAATTATGGAGGACAACTCCTTTCTACTGTTGCAATAGACGCAAATGACTGTCAGAAATGAGTGTATGGACACCTGGGGTTGGTTCATGGAGCACCTCAGGGATGACTTGGATCTTCAAAATGACCATCATTTTTGTCTTATGAGTGACAGACAAAAGGTATGTAATTGTGTTTTTTTTTTAAATTGAATGCATATGTACACACAGCCTGTAATGCTTGTTGTTTCCTAATTATCCATCCTTTTTTTTATCTTATTAGGGTCTTATAAATGTAGTGAATAGGATGTGGCCTGAAGTTGAGCATAGACTATGCGTTAGGCATCTTTACACAAATTATAGGGCTCATTTTAAAGGAAAGGAGATGAAAGACTTGTTGTGGAATGCAGCTAGGGCTAGTTATCAAGCTAGATTAGACACATGTGTGGAAGAAATTGAGAAAAATAATGCTAATGCTAGAGAGTGGTTGAGGGCAAGACCATGCATGAATTGGTCAAGAGCTTATTTTGAAACTAGGTCAAATGTGACATGCTCACTAACAATTTGTGTGAGTCATAGAACAAATACATATTAAATGCAAAGGAATACCCAATTCTGACCATGCTAGAGATAATTAGAACAAAACTAATGAAAAGACTTCATAGAAAGAGATAGCAAATGCAAAACCAATAGGGTAGACTTTACCCTAAGATTCAGAAAAAATTGAATGAGAATAGGGAATTCTCCCATATGTATGAGCCCACATATACTAGGGGGCCTAAGGTTCAAGTTGTAAGGCCTGGGGAATAATTTATTGTAGATTTGGTGGATAGAACTTGCTCATGCAGGAGGTGGGATTTAACAGGCATCCCATGCAGTCATGCAATTGCATGTATTGTTGGCAATAATGAGTTGCCTGAGTTATACGTTGATGAGGCATACACAGTTGAAACTTATATGAAAGTGTATAATTATTTCATAAACCCAATTAATGGACCTGATATGTGGCCCAAAGAATCCCACCTACCACTTTTATCCCACCCAGCCCTATTAAAAAAAAAAAAGAGGTAGAAACTGCAGCAGCATCAAAGGGTAAAATGTCTAGGAAAGGGAAGGTTAGCATGAAATGTAGCACTTGTGGGGTGGTTGGGCATAACAAAAGATACCATGCATCAATAGGGAGCAGTGTAACATCTCAATCTAAGGTAATATTCTGACTTGATTAATGACACATGTATTATGGCTTAATACATCATTTGTGTATTTAATGTGACTTATATGTTAGTTTAAATATAAAAAATAAAGAAAGATGCAACTGAAGTTACCTCTGCATCTGCAGCAAGAAATGAGGCACAAGGAGGAGTGAGGGTTCAGTGGTTCATAGATGTATGTTGCTTATGAATTTTTCATTTTGTTGATTGTTTGAATTTGTGTGAATTTTGATAAAATAATCATCAACATTTCATTTTTGCAGGGAAGCAGTCAATCTCATCCTACTAGAAACATGGATACTGCACTTCCCTTCCCATTACAAGACAGTAATGTTGGAGTGCCACAGAATGTTACACAGACCAGTTGTGTAAGTGAGGTGAACCCTTGTCAAGCTGAAGCCTCCACTCAACAAAGCAATGTTAAAGAAAGTCAAAAGATCACAACTTCCAGTCAGGCATAGGAGTTTAAGAAACAGGAAATGAAGGCATTAGGGGAAAACAAATTTGTGCATATTGTATTCAAATTACTATAGCAAAGCTACACATAGTCATTGTAGATTTTTTTATAAATTTTTTAGGTAAATGTAATTTTTTTGCTATATGTTTGGAACATAATAGGACAAATATAGCATTTTAATTCAAGTTTGAATCAGAGTCAATGCAATTTTTGATGTACAGCTAGCATTTTATTTCAAGCTTGAATCATACCATTTTGTTTCAAGGTTATATGTAAAAGCTAGCATGGCTTGCTCAAATTGGAGCAAACAGTTAGTATGACAGTTGATGTAAAAATTTTTCACGTAGAAAAATTATGTTCAATTGAGTACTTCATCATCAGATTTTTTTAATTTTATGAATGCTTATCTCATCATTTTAATGTTTTTGGATAAATACTCAAACAAGATTTACACAAAATTCACATAATAGTACTCAAATTTAATTGCATTTCAAGTGCAAATTACATAGCATAATTACACTACCATAAATGCAACTGACTAACCTAACAAAACAATATCTTCCCAAAACCAACTACCAACACTAAACCCATTCCTAAGGCAATACACAAGCCAACCAATAACTATTTCATCTCATTCTTCCTTCTCTCTAACTTCATCTTATCCTTCTCCAGCTTGCCAACCTTCCTTAATAACCCCACTATGACATGTCTGGAACGAGGATGTACAACTGGATCAATCCATTCAAAGAAGTTGCAATAAATAGGTGTCTATAACAATAAAACAAGGGAGAGAATAATATTAAGAAAATTATTCACCAACCTTATCGCTGTCAATATGCTCTAATTTCATGAAAATAATACTAAAACAAAACACAACACCCCATAATTGCTGTAACCCAAGAACCTCCGCCCTGGATTATTCTCCGTCCAAGCAGTCTTCATTACCACCTCTTGCCCGCATCGACAAAATGTGCCATGCATCACACCCATGTTGAAGCTAGAATTGCTTGTCGACATCTTCGATATATGCAAATAAATTCAAATATGAGACCTTTCTCAGTAATAATTTCACTCCCTTTCTCAGTCCTACCCCACCGACATATAATGGTTAAGAAGAAATCGGTAGATTAGAAGAGAGAAATAGGGAGGGGAGAAAAAAGTTATTGGGTTAGGTCAAGAGAGAGAATAAAACACATCCACCTAATTACTGATGTGGTACCTCATTTGTATAGTAAAACACGCCATGTCAAAGTGTACTTACACTTTCCAACAACAATTGGCAAAAATAAGTTTAAATGAGTTTTATGATACGAAAATATAAGTCTAGTGGGTTTTAAGATACAAAATGAAGATGGGAGACAACAAAGTGAATACCCTATAACTTGAGGGACATTCGGTGAAATTAAGCTTGAAAATTGTCAACGATATCTACGATCTTGTCAAGGGCATCATCAGTTTCCTTTCGGGAAACAACCAGATCTTTTTTCAATTAATCACATTGCTCTTCAGCCTTAAGCTTGGCTTGTTCTAACTCAACCTTTTCTTTCTCAAGTTGAACATTTTTCGAGCTTATGATCAGGGCATTATCAGTCACCTTCTTATACTCATCATTGAGCCGATCTAGTTACTCCTTCAAGTTACAGATCTCTTTGTTTTGATTAACAACAGCACTATCCAGTAACTCTTTTATAATTTCAGCCATTTAAATGGCCTCGTTCTTGGATACCTCAAGCTTTGCAAAGTGGCTGCACAATTCCAAGACCCTCTTCCTCATAACAATAATCTGAGGAACGACCTGAAAAGAAAATAAAGAGCATCACAAAAAAAAGGTTTTAGTATAAAAACAAGCACAAGAATAAGAAATTGAACTCATAGAAAAGAAACTGTAACTCATTTGATAAAAAATAGCGTCCTCCTCCATGGAATCATAGCACTTTCAATCTTGAGAAGGAGCAGATAAATCTATCAAGTCCTTACTTATTAGACTATCCGAACAAGATGCAGATGTGCCATGCACCCTCTTAATATACCTTTCCACATCTAGATGAATCGGATGTTAAAAGGTAGCCTCTTTAGGGGTATATGATCTGACTCTTTTTCTTCATCTTTTAAGAGGAGCCTCATCCTCAGAAGCAGACCGAGCTAAGTTAGTTTCCCCAAAGGAAACTGTGGGAGCAGCAGGTGATTTCCTCGTAGCACTTGGGCTATCTGTTTGTTTGGGAATCCTTGCTTGGATAGGCTGAGGGGTTGCAGCAATGTCACTTAACTTCTTGGTTGAGATAGTAGTACTTTGGTCAGCATTCTCATCCTCGTCTCTCAGTCACAAGCCACTCTCTTTTCTCCGATGGGAAGATGCTTTGCTCTCCTGTTTCTTCTTTCTTCTTTCCTCCAGCTTTTTGGCAAAGTCTCCACCAGCCATTGCTGTAGAACAAAGCAAAACGTTAAAGGTTAGTTAGGAAATGCACAAAGCAGAGCTAAAATTATACCTTTCTTATTTTACATTTCCCTGTATGGGTAAAAGGATATTCCACAGCCAGGAGGTGGAGAACATTGATAGGGTTTAAAGCATATTTAGAAAGAGCTTCCATGCTAGCCCTTTCTCTCTGTGTCAAAGCACAGTCCTCCCTAAATGAAGGAGTTGAAGACCATGAAGTTTTTACATCAAAGTCTTCTCGACTTTTTATAATGAAAATTTTCTCTTTCCATTTGCCTTTAAGTGAAGCAGTCAAACCATCGAAAATGCATAGACCGCCCTGAGCAGAATGATGGGGATGATCTTCCCTTTCCCTGAGCGATAAAACATATAGCCCATTGACAACAAAGGGAGAGAAGTCAAGGCTAGATTTTCGAGCAAGAAGGGAAAGTTCGAGCACAATCCTAATACTGTTCGGCGTAAGTTGTGACACGGTTATCCCGAGTTGATTTAGATAGTCCCCCAACTCTGGCTGGAGTGAGAGGCGAATGCCTGCTCGTAAATCTTCCTCATACAAAATTAAGAAATTAGGGCTTTGTTCACTGTTAGCCTGAACATCTTCTCCTACAGGCAAAAGCTCATACTCTAGAGGAATGGTATATTTGGCGCGAAGCCTTTCCATATCTGCAGATTTAAACAGGGAACTCAAATGTGCTACCCTGTTTTCTTTCTTAGCGGTTGATTTCTTCTTCTTCTTAGCAAGTTCTGCAGTTTTTGGATGAGAGCATTTGCCCGTGGATTTTTTTCCAATTACAATCCCAGAAGTAGAACTTCTCTCTGAAATGGCAATTTCCATAGCACCCAGATTGCGGGTAGAAGGAAACTCATTCCCCTTGGTTTTATCAAAACTTGAGGAAGTCGAACTCAAAGTTTCTAGGGCAAAAACTTTGCCCTTATTGGTGGAAGAAGTAGCCATGGCAGAAGGATGGGAAAATTAAAGAAGAAAAGAAGGGAAATGGTCGATGAAAATGGCAATAAAAATAAATCTTGCAATTGTAGAGTAAAATTTTGCAGAAATTTTTAAGTTACCTCTTTTGCAGTTGGGTTTGCACAAGGAGTCCAAGAATAGAAGAGAATGAAGAAGTCAATGATTTAGGGATGCCTTAAAATAAAATGAAGTTTAAAAAATGTTGGAAGAAGGTGAGAAGACATTTCGGCCGGTTGAGTTGAAAGGACACTCTATTGAAACGATCAGAAGACGCACCATTTCAGGAAATGTCGATAAATTTAAAAGTCACATTCATTAAAAGCAAGTAATTAATGAGCTGGCGACTAGGGCTTACGTGGAAATAATGACACGTTAACCTCCAAAGCCCGAACACGTGGAACACAAAGTCAACGTTTGTGGAAACCGAACATAAATGTTTCGGCATTGTTTGGAGGGGCTTTTGATAGACTAAGAATTTTTTTGGCATATCCTAAACAATAGTCTTGGATAAGTCAGAAAATCGAGCCGCAAAATATGTTCAAAATCCGAATGAAGACATACTCAAATAAGAATCCCGAATGACAGCCAAATTTTATAACGCCCAAATGAATACTTGGTCAAAGGGCTATTAAAAGTCAATTAAGAGTCTAGAATATATTTAGCATTTATGATTAGATTGTGTCTCTGACAGTTACAAATAAATTTATATTATAAAAACGAATGTTATGAGGAAAAGGAGATATCCAAGAACATTATTCTAAAACTGTATCAAAAACTGTATTCATCAGTTTCTATTCCTCCATCCATGATAGACCCGCAACTCTCAAAAGCCTGAGCAGAAGCATATGATAATTTTGCGTCAATCCTAGAACGATTTATGCATTCTCAACCTTCTCAATCTTTCCAGCAACATAACTATTCTCATAGGAATGGAGAACAAGTTGTTCAATGTGAACATGAAGAGTAAATAAACCTCCATGAGGAAACTAAATCTTCTTGGAGAGCAAAAACAACAAACTGTAGGAATAATACAAATGTTCCAAAAAGGGTGAGCAACGAAAAATCCCAAACAAGAACTAGAGGGATGGACAAAAAAACTCCCGAGCAAGAAATAAAGGGGCGAACAAAGAAATCTTTCGCGCAAAAATCATAAAAATTCTTAAATAATTTAGAGTAGTAGGAGATATCAATGATTATGGGCTTAGAAATGATTCCTCCATTATCACAAGAAATACTTACAGTATCTTTTCCTTCAAAGTTCAAAATGTCAAGATTTCGAATGTACAATGGCACAATAGATCCCGAAGTCATCTAGCTAACTTCAAAATAATAATGCACATCCAGACAACTATAGATGCTTTACTCTGTCGAGCATTCCTAGCAACTTTGGAGGGACCAGCACAAGAGTGGTATCAAATGCTCAAGACAGGATCAATTGCATCATTTGTTCAATTAGCTTCTGCCTTCAAAGCTCGGTTTGTCACATGTATCCCAAGCAAAAAGATCTCATTAGACTTGAAATTGATTTAAAAAGGGATGAGGAAGAATCGCTCAAGGAGTATCTTAATAAATTTCAAAAATTGGCAAATGCAAATTGAGGATCTAAATGCAGAAGTGCTATTAGCACCATGTCAAAAAATTATAATTATGGAAAACTGTTTGAGTCCATTTATATTGATCCTCCACTTTCTTTTGCAGAATTAATGTTCCGAGCAAACAATTATGCTCGACTAGATGAGGCTTGGAAAGTCCAATAAACATAGATAAATGAGCAGAAGATGTTGAGGAAAAATGAATAAAAAAGTTATTGACTACAATTGCTCATCTAAACTACACTACCTTCTGCTATTTATAGTAATGAAAGCAAATATCCTATGATTCTCTTGTTCTCCATCATTCTCCACTTAAGAAAAATAAAAAAATACAGAGCAAAATAGTGAATTGCTCTATAAACAATGCACATAACATAACATCGCGAGCCTAAATAAGCTCGGGGTAGAAATGAGTTTGAGAACTCAACATTGAAAGGCATTAAGAAAAAGAAATATGAAATTTCATTAGATGAAGTATAAAAATAACCTCCTTCAACTTGGGAGAACGAAAATTGGGAGAACAAGAAAATGGGAGAACAGAAATCGGGAGAACGAAAAAAAAGGATGAACAGAAAGTGAGATGAGTGGGATGAACAACAAAAAATGATGAATAAGCATGTTAAAGATTTCAATCGAACATAAATAATTTGGTATATTTTGGGGGACTTTTGATAGAAAAAATTAAAAAAATGGGATGAACAACAGAAAGGTTTGAGTAGAATGTGTCGAACAATATAATAACCTGAGCATAATGTATCAAACAACATAATCCGAGCCGTCAATAAAATATGCTGAGCAACAAAATGGACCGAACAGTCAAAATGGGTCGAACAGTTATGCTGAGCAATTAAAAGAATAGACCGGATATTACTCAAACCAGTTGAAATATAAGCAACACTCGATCAAAGAGATTTTAAGATTCATTTAATAATATAATTAATGCTTGAGATTCTCTCTAAATATTTATTACATATAGACTAAGAATTTATTCAGCACATACCGAACAATAGTCCTAAAGACAAATCGCGAAAATAAGCCCGAATGAAGAATATTCTTAGCATACCCGAACAATAGTCCTGAATGACAGCCAACATTTAAAACAGCCAAAATGAATGCCAGGTCAAAGGATCATTAAAAGTCATTTAAGAGTCCATAATGTTCTTAGCATTTATGATTGGATTGTGTCTCTGACAGTTACAAATTATCTTGTATTACAAAAATGAATGTAACCAAGAAGAGTGATCATCCCATAATATTATTCTAAAAATTGTATTCATCAATTACCATTTACATATTCAGTTACAATAGGAAAAACACTATAAATATTTATCACATCTTATTAAAGGACACATTACATCTCATAGCAATTCTTGAGCGTTCATATTTTACCTTTATTATGAGTCATTAAATAAAAATCATTAAAGGCCAAGAATATTATTTGACATTTATATTTAGATCCTATTATTTGGCATTTATATTCAGATCCTAGCTCAATTACAATAGAAATAGGAAATGTAATAGGGAATACATTACCTAAGATAAGATTACTCACTCACTTAAGGCATTCTCTAAATATTTTAGTGGGTAATCAATCAAGTATCAAGTCAGATTCGTAAAATTTTTTACTTCAGGATTATATATATATACCATACAAAGCTAAGCGAAAAACTTATATGGTCAGATAATATTGCAAGAGACTGATACAGGTAAGACACGGAGAATGATTTGATTGGGTAATGATAATTAACATTTGGAGCTCAAAATGAAAGGACGGTAGCAGGCTGTCATTGCTAACCTCACTTCATGATATTGTTGTTGTTGTTGCTGCTGCTAAGACTTACACCGTTGGCTACTGCTGTTGTAAATAATAAAAGGATAGAAGGAATGGTGAGTCTTCTCCTCATTCTCTTCAAAAGCCCTTCGGTTCATAATTATATCAATAAAGCGAAGTATAGATTTGGGCGCAAAATTCTCTGATTTTTCGATAGCAAAGGCAACAAGCTTTCACATTTGATGGATCTGATGATGGAGAGTGAAGTATTAGAGAGATTTGGTTGATTTTGGAGTTTGGAAGAAAAGAAAGCGAGCAAAAGAGAGATAAGGGAGAAGAGGTTTTTAGGTTTTTTATTTGTGTTTCGAAGTTATGATTTCATCTAAGTAAAAATGGTAAATCTTAATGGTGGGGAGCTGTGGATTGTCTAGATGGATAAAGTTTTATTTGAAAGTTTGAGGACCGGTTCAGTAATAATATTTTGAATAGCTTTTAAGTGTTTTTACTGGGTTAAAAAATTATTTTAGTTAACTATAACATTCGTTAATAGAACATTTATCATATCCTAGCGGAGTTTGAGACAGTATTTCGTAAAATATTATTTTTCCTAATATTTAGCCTTTTATAAATTTTTTATGACGTCCATACCCATCGTTTCTCTTTCTCTTTGCCTTGTTGTCTACTGCTGTCAAATATCAATCGGAAAAGATACATAAATTTTTTAGATTAGAAATTTATAGTCACAATTTTTATCATATGGTATGAGAACTAAAGAAGGTTAATGAATATTTAATTTTTGTGTGTTACTGATTTTCGTTTCTTTATTTTTTTATGGATTTTCTCTTATATTTTCATTCAACTATCATCGTTATGCTCATATAAAATGTAGTTATTTATAAATGTTTTTGTTTATGGAAACCTTATTTTATGTTTATACATGAAGTTATAAATATTTATATTAATTCTCTATCAGACCACATTCTATGAGTATAATTTTATCACTTTAAAGAAAATTTCATATTAAAAACAATAAATTTTTTTTATTTAATAATTATTGATATTAACAATTTACTATCAAAAACTAAGGTCATGTTTGGTATGATGTAATTAACCATGTAATAGAATAAGGATTATATTTCATGACTGATTATATTGTTTGATTAAACTTTTTCTGCACAATGTAATATAATCTTCATTACTTAATTTGATGTAATATTCATTATATAAAAAAACACATGTATTGCTCTATAACACCTGCCGCCCAATCTCGAAGAACCAGACGGCGAGCGCCACATTCGGTGCCGGAGCACCGACCTATGTCACTTACTAGCTCTAATCACATATTAGAAGTGGTTAATTATTCATAAAGAGGCAAGTATTTTTTTTTAATAACATTTTTCTTTTAAAATAAATCAAAACTTAGGGAAATCCCTAGGAAAAATTTCGCAGGAGTTTCTCCTAAAAATTAATTTGCCACACAAAGGAAAATATACACATACTTCCAATATAATTGTCTCCAAACCCCATATTCCAATTCAATTCAAATCATTAACAAGCACTTCTAAATATCCATCCACTACATTTAGATACCATCATCAATATTATAAACCCGCTTATTTCAGGAATAATGATTGATATTCATACACCAAAATATAATATAAGTCATTACTCAATTAATCACAACTCTTAACTAATAATTAACTTAATGTATACAACCTTCACCATTTATAATATTTATATACATGCCAAAATCATCATACAAGAATTATCCTACCCAAAATGGTATATCTACCTTTATGCTCACTTCTGGTCCTGAATAGCGTCCTCCGCTCCTAACCTGCACGTGATAAAAATCAACGCGCTGAGTGGAAGATTCAGTGGTGCGAAATAATCAACAATTTAAGATAACAAGTACAGCCAAATAGCAAGTCTCGAAATGCTTTAAATTACTCAAAATATATAAATTAAATACCGAAATCTCATTAATTAAATTTAAGCACTTTGAAAACCATATAAAAAAAGGGTAAAATATACCTAAGTCCCCATTCTTTATAATATAATATAATAAAATTTCCTTCTTACTTAAGGCTCATACTAAACAGAAAGAATGTAAGCAGAATCGATCGTGGCCTGTGAAAGCGCCATCCCCATCACATAATCGTGGCCTGTGGAAGCGCCACCCCCATCATATAATCGTGGCCTGTGAAAGCACCACTGTGGCCTGTGGAAGCGCCACCCCATCTCATAATAAGCGTCCGCTTATTCATAAGGGCTGATAACCCTAGCTTCTGATCATAGCTCCACCAAATAAAATAGGCTGATAACCCGAACATGCTCACATATCACAATAAATCTCATCATACCACATTTCAATCATGTATAGTAGAGCCCAAAATAAATGCATTCTTCCATAAATAATCTCATTTCTCATTCATCATTCCTTATCCAAAAATATTTTAAAATTAACACTTATTATTTCAAAATCACTTAACTTACAACTTACAAAAATTACCACATTCTCTTTTTTTTATACTTAATAAAATAAATTCAAATGGACATATTCAAAATAAATATACTTAATATAGTATAAAAGT